>JAPYZJ010001579.1:0-63699 GCA_030522765.1 Ophioninae sp. B BG-2022a
ACAATTCAGGGGTTGATCTGGGACCCATACATGCTTATATCAATCGTCTTAGAATTTCACCCCCTACCCCCCATTTCAGGGATGACATTCTTAGCTGTGCACCCTGTATAAATGACTAATAATGAAAATAACGATAATGATTCATCGTAATAATTGATATTATGGATAATAACTACTCGATAAGTATCGTCGATCCCAGTTTACATTTTTTTTTGTAAATTGTATTGAATCGTTCATAAGCATGCAAAACGTAAGGGAACGTGAGTATCCTGGAATTCATTGGCTTCTTTTCGATATAGACCGTCTGGGGGTTCGTAACATCTACCCCTTCATGAATCCACCCTTGCGCGTAATTTTACCTTGCGATTTTTGTTTCTCAGTGTTTCCTCGTTTGTTAATTTCGACCCCTTCAAACCCCCCAAACAAACCCTAGCAAACTTTCGAACGCTCAAATGCGTGTCTACTGCTCAGTAGATTTTTGAGTTCGCTTTTGAACGTTCTTTTTGTTTTTGCTGTCGTCTCGTAAAAAATTTGTTTGGCACCGATTCGCGTGAAGAAGTGTGAATAATTTTTGGATTTGTTGGCGATCGTGTCATTGTAGGTGTGTGTGCGTGCGTGGGTGCGTGGGTGTGTGTGTGTGTGTGTGTGTGTGTGTGTGTGTGTGTGTGAGACTGTGGGTGCGTGCGTGCGTGCGTGTCCGGGTGCGGGTTCGTGTGCATGTGTGTGTGCGTGTGCAATTAATTTTGTTTTTTTTTCTTTTATCGGAGTATTTCTCTAATCTTGCCGGCTTCTAGTATCAGTATAAGTAAATATTTCGTTCGTCTCTAGCCGTCTCGGGTTGTCGTCTCGCACTCTCGCTCATTTTCTGACGTTCGTTCCTGTCACTGGTTTCCTTTCGTTTTGTTCGGTATATTTTTTTTGGGTTTCTTTTCTGTCTTTTTTATGGTTTTGTTTTTTTTTTCGAGAAGTTTGAGAATCGCTGGTAGCACTCGAAATGGTGTGACACTCCGTCTTGCAGGCATGCGAGCAAATTCTAACAAATTCTCCTTGTTATCAGCCGCCCCAGCAGTGCCATTACTGAGGCTGATCTTTTTTTTTTTCTTTTTCGTTTTCATTTTTTTCTTCCCCTACCTCATGTCGCTTTGCCCGAACGCGCCTCCCTCTCTCGTATGGACCAACACACGCACGCTTATTCTCTTTTGATTTCTCATTCGCTCTCGCTATTCTCCAAACTTGAATACTACAACCGATAGCGACGTTCGACGCTAGGCCGAGCGAAAATGCTTCGAATATATATGCACACACACACACACGCACACACACAAATACGTGTACACGTATCTATATCAGGAGTAACCAGAGAAGAGACGTTCAAAAGTAAAATTTAGATTCTGAGAGCTATTCAAATCCCCTCTGTCTTTAACGATTTTTACTACCCAAGAGTAAGAAATTTTTATTTTTTTTATTTTCTAGTCACTTTCCATAAGGCCTGAGAAAATCGTAAGTTTGTAGGTGACATTTAATATTATGGGAATTAATTATCGAAAAAAGATTGTCCTAAAACTCCTATAGTAAGAGAAACAAAATAAAAAATATCAGGTGTACATGAAATGTATGTAGAGGAAATTAGGTACCTGTCGATATGAGACTTTTAAATTTTATCTTTGGGTGATTTTTTTTCGTTATTCTCATCTGACTTCAGTTGAGATATTTTTTCAGTCATGTTCCATAAGGTTTAGGTAAATCGTATTTTTTCCGGTGATTGTTTACACTGTGGCAACGAATCGTCACAAAAAAAAACTCGAAACGTCAATAGTAAGAGAAAAAAACAAAACTGACGTCAGGTGAAATGACAGAGAAAATCATTTAAAAAATGCTACCTCCTAAACTGCCAAAAATTGGTGGAGGTACATAGGGGTGATTTGGGTAACCCTCAATTCAAGCGATTACATTTTACCTTTGGACATCACTTCTCTTGCTATCCTGAATATGAATACCTATATATACGATGATTGTGTCTATTTATAACACTTCTGAACACGCATATATTTTCGTTTTGTTAGTTTCCCTTTTTTGAATTGTATCGTAGGAGGGAGAAAGAGAAATATTACGAAAATCTTTTTGTTGTTTTCCTGTACCTGATGCCGCTCAAAGCGTCATGGGGAAGCAATGAAAATGTGTGTGTTTTTTTTTAATTATCCGTATTTCATGATGATTTATCAAACCTACAACTGGTCTGTTAATGAAACGTCAGCCCTAGGCTCAAAGTGACTTTAGAGCTGAACGTGATTTCCTAAAGAGTATTTTTGCAAGATCAGGAGAGTAATCTTTCGATCTAAATCCTTTTGTTAATGTTCTGTTTCTCTCTATCTCTCCTTTTATCCTGCAATTTCCTTCCGCTACCTTTTATTTGTATTAAAAAAGGGTCATAGTAAATAACCCTTCCTCGAACATGCAAGCCCCAACCCTCATCAGGGCCTAGCTGTCTAAACTGATTTTCTATGAGTCTTGAAGAATTATTTATTTAAAACGAGTCAATTATCGTGTACGTAGGATGGTACAAGGATCCTGGGTATATTCGGGAGAATTTTTCTTTTTCATTCGCTTAATTGATCTCGGAACGAGTGACCTTCAATTTGCATTCATTTATTCATTTTTTTCGGTTTCGTTTTATTTCAACATTTAAACTTTGAGATTTTTTATGAAGAAATTGGATGTCTCAAAGTTTACGTACTAAGCGAGGTTAATAATTCGCAATTATTTGTTACACAAAATATACTAATCGTCCTCGTTTCCCTTATACGTAACTGGAGCTGTTTCCACACGATTTGACATTATATTGTTTTTTCCTCAATTTTCATCGAAAAAACAAAAAATCTCGTATCCTTTCGATATCAAATTCTAATTGTGACGATCAGAGCTTGGGCTACTCGCGGAATTTTGTTTCTACGTAGGCATTTATATTCGCCGATCGAATAAGCCAATGGCGAACGATTATATCGATGCTCGTGTAATTTCATTATCTGTTTTTTTTTCTGGTTTTCTTTTTTTTCTCTTTTCCTCGCTCTTTCTTGTTTTTAAACGATAAAATTTTGGGCAATACGACGTGAGGCGAATTGAAAAATTATCTATCGACAATCTCGTCGTCGTGCGTGCTCACCCGCCTGCGATCAAATATTATCCAAAACTAGATTTGTCTCTGTATTTCTTCTTTTCTTTCTTCGTAATAACTTATCTCACGATTTTTTTAAAATTTAGTTACTCTTTTTTTTTAAGCCTTAGAGAAATATACGTATGTAATATACTAAATATTTCATTCGCGCACCTCGATCGTCCGCGACTCGTTTCTCCCTTCGATTTCTTCCCTTCCTTGCCCATTTTAATCTCAAAACATGATGAAGCCTCAAAGATTAAAACAAAACAAATGAGGATAAAAAATACGTATAAAGATCGAAGGGACATCCGTTCCGACATTATTTTTTACCAACCAATCAACGTTTATTTTATTTCCTTCAGTTTTCATTCTCCCCAGCATAATAGGTCATCGTGATTTCTACAAGGGATCGGAACGATCATTTCCATTTTCTTTTCCTAGGGGGGGGGGGCGCATCGAACAAGTTTTTCTGCTCGATTTGTGCGTACGTTTTTTGGTTTTGAGTGTCTGTTTTCTTCGGTGTATTCGTTCATTTATTTACGATTAGAACATAAGGGATGAAGGGGAGGGGATGAATGAGCAAAAAAATGTTTTTAAATATGTATCCCTTTCATGAATATTAATGGAAATTAAATACATTTGAAAGACGAATTTTAGTCAATATAGAAAAAGAAATCACCTTTCTTTTAAATTTAAAAAAGTAAAGATATAAAACATTTAATTACCTCTCATTTAACATAATTCAATTTCCCACTCGTTATCCTTCCTCCGTACACATGGCGCACGTGCGCGCGCGTGTGTGTGTTTATTTAGTTTAATATAATTCTTTATTTATTTAATATCTTGTCTGCTTCTAATTTCTCGTCTCCCTTACGTTTTTTGTTGCTCGATTATTATTTCGCAATCCCATTATTACATCCCCCCCTCTCTGTCTCTCGAAATTAAATAATTGGAAAAGCGAGCAAAGTTGTGTGCGTATGTATAAATTGGTAACTCACGTCGGATTATACATGCTCTCGTACTCGACCATTCTCTCTTTACAGCTCGACGAAAAATTAAAAAGAAATTAAAACAAGAAAAAGTATTTCCAAAATGAGTTTTATCATTTTTTTTTCTCGCAGTTGACATAATCCTTATTTTTTGTCGTCGTTTCACTTCCGCGAGTCGTGCAACGGTGAGCATAACACGGAAGCGACTGATACTCGATTGAAAATCCGTCGAGTCGACCCAAGTGTTTTTTTTTATTATACGTTTGTAATATCGTTTCGTTTTTTTTGCTCTTATTTCTTATATTTTTGCACCCTTTAATTGGTTCGTATTTGTTTTGTTCGCACTTTCTTGCTCCAATCGTACCGAACTAAAAAAACGGATGATCAGTCTTCGTTAATCACAGAAAGCTTTGATATGGCCTTTGACGAGATTAATCCGCTGGTTTCTCGAGCACGATACGATTTCCTTTCCATCGTGTAATTCACGATCTCTTCAGATTCGATTGAAGTCGAGAAATATGGCCAAAACCTTCGGGGAAAAAACACACTTTTATTCAGTCGTTGCATCGACCCTCAGCAAATATCGGTCAGTATCTCCTTGTGTTCTAAAAAATCTTTTTTTTTTCTTCATATTTTTATTCAAGCTCAATCGCACGATTGCGAGTTCATATTGCTTTGGTTTCACGGTTGAAATATCCCATTAATTATACGGTTATTCAAGATGTTTTCTTTCTTTTCTTTTCTTTTGCATCGCCTAGTTATAATCTAGAACTGTGATGACTCTCCGCCACCATACATCACGACGTATTACATTTATTAATTTATTTAAAAACATTAGATTATGTAAAATCGACAGGGCTTTTTTTCCTTATTTGTTTGCAAGACTCGCGGATCTCCGACAAAGGATTTTTTCGGCGAGAAATTTAACGAGAATTAATAGCGAAACTCTCATTAGGTTGAAAAGAAAAGTTGACGCGATGAAGAAGGTTCGAGAGACGCCTCAAAGGCGAGAGCAGGAAGAGATAAGGGCCGGGAGAGCGAGAGATGATTAAATGCAGAATGGTGTTGGAGTTGAGGTATTACTGCATGGATCTTAAAAAAATCGCCAAAATTCATGAAAATTTCAGGAATGACAATTCTTCATAGAATAATGATATATTATTATCGAATTTTTTGTAATTCCAAATCGAATTGTCATTATATTGGCTGATTATTGATAATCTATAATAAGATTATCTGAACGTATTAATTGAATTGAAAAATGAAGAATTTTTTTTTATGATTGGAAACGATGTAGGTACATTCATGAAGAAATCCTCAGTCAAGTACGTATCAGCATCGTCGAATTTTACTTACATTATTACTGAAAGGAGAAAATAACTATTTATAAGTGTTAATTCATTATTAAATTAGATATTCGTAAGGCTAAACATAAATCCACGATTCCCCTATTTTAGATTGTGTTTTTGTTCATCTAGTAATACCTTGAAATTGACCGACGACATCTATTGGAAAAAATGGACGATGGATTAAAGTATAAAACAATTTTCTTTTATTTTTCTAATCGACGAGTTTTCGATATAATTTGACGATGAATCGACTAGTTCATCATCTTTTACGACCACGCACGATCCGACCACATAATTTTCTCTCGAAGAATTTCTCGTTTTTTTTCACAATACTTTTTCATCATGACTTTTCTTTTCTGTCTCTCTCTCTCCCTCACTTCCTGTGCCTCTCTTTTGCTTACAATCTTCAGTCGCATCCTACAGTAAGCCTTAAGGTACATTCATTACATTTTTTTTCATACTTATTGCTTTGAAATTCCATATCGAAGACGTGTTGTTAGTGTTAACAAAATCGCGCAAATATTAGGCTACTTTAAAGGAGCTTTAAAATAAATGGGAGGGGGATGGGAAAAGAGGAGAGGTAAAAGGATTGGAAGTGGAAATACCTGTTCATGCCAGTGGCAATGAAGAATCGACACATAGAAAACAATAATTAATTATGATTACTACAGACATATATATATGTATATATATATCAAGGTGATTAATACAAAATTGACAATTGATTTCCCAAATCTTTCACATACGGATATCATCTTTAAATTCGATAGTTGAACAGTACTTAACGTAATTGGAAATTCATTTTTGCAGAAAAGTTGCTATTTCCGTGAAATTTTATGTCAAATTATATACCAATTAATGATTATACTGTAGAAAACGAAATTATCTACAAAAACTGTCCCATCACGTTTCGTGATAAGTCTGATACTGGAAAAATTGGCAATTTTTTTTTAATCACCCTTGCACACATAAACGCATGCAGACGCGCACATATATATAAATATATATATATGCATTTATATATCCATCTAATAATATTCACGTACGTATAAATATCTAGCAATGTACCAGTGTTCGTATGTAATTTTTCTTGTTGTCCTTTTTTTATCATAACGATTTTTCTCCGTGTAATGTATACGTGTGTCGTTTCATTTTAGGCCTTAATCATGCTTCATGATAGCATATACAGTATCGTTCAAAAGTTTGGATACACCAGTCGATATGTTTTCCCGCACTTAAAGTTTGATAACTCTGCAAAAAAAAAGATATTCGAAAATCCAAAGCGGCGTTTTGAAGATATATCAGGCTTCAGTTTACTATGTTTAAATATTTAAAAAAAAATTTTTTTCTACCCGATACGGACTTTGATACGTGGTCGTTTTCAAGCCCTTTTTCGACCATGGCGAATTCGGCGCCGACTCTAAAAAAAATTTTTCATTTTTTTTACTCAGAAAAACTTGAAAGGGTACATAGAAGCTCCATATAACTCTTTTTAAAAATTTTTGCGATTTTTTTGGGAGTTATTTCATTTTTTGCTAAAAACGACAAATTTTGGAAAATTCAGAATAACCCAAGAACAATCGGTTTTAATAGAAATTGTTAAGGTTACAAAAAACTGCGTATTTTCATAGTAAATCGCTTGGAATTTTTTCAGAATTTTTCTCTGACATTTATTTTTTTCTCGAGTATTTTTTTCGAAATTTACGAGTCAAATTTTTTCCTTTCAGGCCTATAAAATGTTTTAAGGCAATTAAAACATTAAAACATTACCTTAAACCTACCTACCTTACATTACCTCAAAACATTTTATCGACCTGAAAGAAAAAAACTTGGCTCGTAAATTTCGTAAAAAGTACTCGAAAAAAAAATGTCAGAGAAAAAATCTGAAAAAATTCCAAGCGATTTATTATGGAAATACGCAGTTTTTTTTATCCTTGACAATTTTTCTTAAAACCTATCGTTCTTGCGTTATTTTGAATTTTGCAAAATTTGTCGTTTTCAGCAAAAGATGAAATAACTCCCAAAAAATCGCAAAATTTTTTTAAAAAGAGCAATATGGAGCTTCTGTGCTTACGCTATAGAAGAATCCTTTCAAGTTTTTCTGAGTAAAAAAAAAACTAAAAAGTTTTCTCAGAATCGGCGCCGGATTCGCGATGGTCGAAAAAAGGCCTAAAAACGGCTACGTACCAAAGTCCGTACCGAGTAGAAAAAAAATTGAAAAAAATATTTAAATAGCGTGAACTGAAGCCAGATATATCTTCTTTAAAACGCCGCATTGGATTTTAGAATATCTTTTTTTTTAGCAGAGTTATCAAACTTTAAGTGCGGGAAATAATATTGACTGGTGTATCCAAACTTTTGAACGGTACTGTATATATATATATACGCATTAAATGATCGTCCCCTTGACAGACACGATTCTCGATTTGTTTCCTTCGACATCGTTAAAATTATTTTCAATCGCGATTCAAGCCCATTGAGGCGTTCACATCGCAGACACACACGATTTGTCAGAATCTTCTCGCCAGTCGCGAAATAACGAATTTCGAAGATCACACACACATTATTTTTTTTGTGCATCATATTCGCGCTTTGGATCGACGGGAAGGTAAAAAAGAAAAGGGGTTTTCGCCTTCGATCATCCCCCTCCGTCGTCATCCAATTTTTTTTCACGTTCTTTGTTTTCGTTTTTTTTAGTCACCTTACTGCGGTGGGATCGACGGGGGAATCTTATTCCCGCGCGAATTTATCAAAAATAATTTACGGACGATCAGACCGCGCGTCCGGTTATGATTTCAGTTTAACTCAAGGGTTTTTCGAGGACGTTTCGATTACGGGAAAAATAATCAAACGGTCCACCCTCGCGGTTAATATTTTATTTTTTAATTTGTTTTTTTTTTCTTTTTTTCGACTGCCCGCTTCGTGGCCATTTCTCCGCCGCGACAAAGATCAACGCCACGGAATAATTTGTGCGTTGATTAGATTCGTTCTTTTTTTTCTTCTTTGTTTGTTTATATGCCTTTCTTCATTATCTCCCATGGATTTTTCCCGTTTAACATTACGAATTGTTGTTATCAATATTTCATCTTTATTTTATATTATTTCCGATCACTTTATGATAATCAGTCGACAAGCTATGCGCGTATTTCACGTGTACGAAATGTCCCACAGATTCGATCAATTTTATACGTGCTTTTGTTGGAACGAACTAAAGTAACTAGATGGAGCACCGACACTCTGATGGACGCCGATGAGTATTTTGGCTATTGATGACGTTTATGACGTTTATGACGCCAACAGACCCGTTTAAAAGTAATCAAATAAAATACCTAAATTCTCCAAAAAACTGTGTACGTTGGGTGTAAGAAATAAAAAACTTGATCAGAACTAGCCATGAAAAAACCAGATTCAGCGATTTACTCGTTTTTTTGAATATTTTCCAAAATCCACGAAGCATTTCGCATACATAAGTATGTGTATGCCTGGGTATGTAATATATATATATATATATACATATGCGTATATCACAAATCGGTACGTTAGCCATTACTTTAATTGGTTATGCGAAATAAGTGAGTGGGTTAGGTTATTTGAGATTGATTATTGAATATTGATTGATCCTAGTGCTAAAATTCATTGTGTACATTTTCCTTCTTTTCTCATTCCTGTTTTCACCCCTCTTCGTTCGTCCACGTTGAGTCTAAATTTATTGATCTCAACCGATTTCCGTTTCTCGTACGATCAGTCTGTTTCAAAATGAACCAACGGTCATCAAGATCCACCATTGTGTCACAATCGATCCTCTCAACCAGACTCGCATAGTGCATTCTTTTTTCTTTTTTTTTTGTTTCTTTTATATTCGTTCACTAAACGTAGATAAATAATGTCTCGCTCGAACGTACTCGATTAAAATCATTTTTCTTTAATTACACCTTATTATTTTATTATTAGATTCTTTGCCTATTTTTCATCTTCATAAGTCTGGAGAAAACTCGAAATTCACGTGCCACTTCAGTGTGGCTTACCTTCACGTATAATTCGCGTCTGTAACTTCCACACTCAGTCCAGAACTTTTTTTTGTCCGCTTCCATAATCTCTATCCTGTCTGACGCAAAACCGCTTGTACGAACTAAATCATAGGAGCAATTGGGCAGTAATGGTTTATTTATTTATTTTCTCTCGTTTCAACGTTCGCTCGACCTCGTAACTCATCAACTCTTTTTTAACAAGTTTTCCAGATCGGTAAAAACGGATTCTTGATTTTTTTTCGGTTCGTATGCTGAACGTGACATCTAGATACCAATGGTAGGTTTATCATTAGTGCGTTTATCATTATTTGGAATAACGTTATTACTGATATTATTATTTAATATTTATTATTAAAAATTATTATTATTATTATTATTATTATTATTATTTTCAATCAGCCAATGATCGTGGAGGTTGCAGCTGCGACATGCTTTCGACGAAATCATAACGATGATGATAATGATGCTGATGATGATAATCATTGATCATTAAGAACTTTTCGAAAAAGGGAAAAACAACACTTTCGTCTTTAAAAGTACTTCAATGTCGCTTGTTCCGTTCCGTGTGATTAAGTTGTCATCTTTCAATGCCTTAAATTCTAAAACACTACACCGAAGTATACGCGCATGAATACGTTCTTGTTTCTGTTTTTTTCGTGTTTTAAATTTGTTTATTAATTGAGGTTACGAAGGTAAAACTCCGAATTTGTATCGGTAAAACTTTGAGCACCCCCATAGGGCGATGAAACATACTCGGAGAGGAAAAAAATGAATGAAAAGATTTCGTTGCTCAGCGCGACGAGAAAAACAAAATAAATAATTCGTCGAGTGATCAATAACGCCGGTGAGTACGTTCATCGCTGCGGATTTTTTATTTGAAATTTGTATCATTTTTTGTTTGCTTAATGTGTCGAATACCAAACTGGCAAATAATCGTCACTTGCAATTCGTTCAAATTGCAATCGTCGCGATTCTCGAATATTGAATGTTACATGTATGATTTTTTTTCCTTTTTTTCACGTTCGCTAGTATATCAATAAATATTGTTTTAATGTACAATAGCGTTTAGGTTAATTAATATTCATCATCATACGTTCCATGTATAATATACTTTTTTAATTTAATATTACTTTTAAACTTTTATAACGTTTCATAGATCGAAAAATAAATATAAAAATAAACCGGGCATTTAGGTATTAATATTTTGTATCGATAATTTCTTTCTTCTCCATTATCCCAACCCCCTCCCCCCAACCCACCGTCGTTCAATTTTTTTTCAGCTGGTCTCTCTTCTCAATCGCACCTTCGTCCATGACTACCGAAAAAAAATTACGCCCTCTTTGACAACTCGATCGATCGTTTCTTTCTCGATCATTTTTTTATCAATCTTTCCTTCTCGATCATATTTATCGATAACTCTCGTCAATCATTTTTATCGATCATATTTCTCTTACGAAGAGAATTGAAAAAGACCGATCACTCTCGTACACGCTGCTCGATCAATATCTCCGCCTCGTAATTAACGAAGAAAAAGGTAAAATATTTCGTCCACAGTAGGGAAGGCTGGACGTTAAGTGTGACGTGTACGAGAGTTTCACCTCTTAAATTTCGCTGGTCCAACACGCTGACATTTTCCACATCATCGCGAATCGTGATTGTTCAACATTTCTTCCGTAATAAAAAACAACACTTTGATAAGTGTTTCCCTTTGCAATAAGAGGGCGCTCTTTTTTAGCAGTTCCTCTCTCTCTCTCCCTCTCTCTCTCTTCTGCATACACGAAAAATCATCGATTTTTCTCCTCGAACGCAATTTTTTTTTTCACTTTCCATTTTCCACACCGAAGTTTCTCTCTTTTTTTCAGCATTTTAAATACAATAGATACGATTTTCTTTTTTGTTGAGCATTTCGCAAAGTACACGAAAAAGTACAAAATTAATTCTTTACAATATATCCTTAATATATTTATCTTTTCGAAGTTTTTAGATATTATTTCTCGCTCGCGTTGCTCCCTCCGGCCTCCCCCCTCAGCCCTGTATTCGAGCCAACAGGGTTTTGAGGAATTGGTAAGGTGCTTTTTATCAACTTTTTTCTTCTCGTGTGCCGACGATTTTTTTTGTAAGTATTACCTTTGAAATTGCAATACTTTTGTCGTGGGCTGATCTCTTATACGATTGCGACTGACCGAACGATCCGGGAGAGGGAAAAGGGGGAAGAGACAACGTGAGGGCGTAGCGCGAGTGATATCGCAAAAAACACTACGGATTATGCGCATTGTCCAATTGGATTATGAATACATAAATATATGTTTACATATACTCGACAAACACAATATCCTATAACGTATATACGTATACATGTATACATATACACATAAATACATACATACACATATACACGTATATGTATGCGTATATACATATATACATACATGCATACACATATACATACAAATATATAATAATCATGTACATTTATTTTGTGTCCAATCACTCGCCTATTTTTTTTTCGTTTCGTCAATCTTTTGTTTTCTTCGTTACGCCTGTGTGTGTGTGTGCGTGTGTGTGTGTGTGTGTCCATGGATGGATGTATATATATATATTTGTTTATTTATGTTTTCAAGGATGCTTTTAACTCTTGAGGGTCGTATCATAGTAAAATAGAAAAAAGCCATAAAACTCATCGAGGCCGAGCGCGACACGTTTTTGCTTCACTTCGCACCCCCACCCCCGCCTGTCCTTAATTCTCTAATACATAATTAATTTTTTATTCCTCGTTATGTTTATTTATATTGTTCTCATATACCGAATAATATCATGTAATATATGTGTGTATATATATATATATATATATAGACAGTTGACGAATTGTCAGTTTCGAGGGAAGAATTAGGTACACACGCACACACATATGTATATATAAACATTTATATATTATTCTTTCAATAAGCACGAATTTTTTCCCTCATACGTCCGTTCGTTTCTCCTCGAAACGGTCAATTCGCAAAACTGCGGTACGCGTCCAGTACGCACCTTCTAGTGGTTTGGAAGATTAGCCATGTTAGAAAATTCACGGTGTCGGAGTAATTTTTTTTTATCGAGAGATAACGACGTCGCACTCCACTGTGTTTGACGATAAGAATCGGAAATTCGTTCGTAAAAAATGAAATAGAAGAGAAGCTATGCGATAATTACTGATGAAGGATATAATGTTAATTCCTCGGTTTGCCCAGCTGCCGAATTTTTTAGAGAGAAACAGAAGGAGAGAGAGAGATAGTAAGGTCCATAACCTCTCACGATTTAAATATTCCAATAATAGTACTCCAATTAAATAAATGTGTCGCAAATTTTTGTCCAAAACCAAGTTAATAATAACTAGGCCATATCCACCAAGATTTGTCTGAATTTCAGCCTAATTTTCTCATATTTCATTCGTTGATTACACGAACCAAAAAAAATACACACACAAAAAAGAATGTATGATGGAGAAGTTGTGACGAAGAAAAGAATGATGCTGTTCCATGACGAAAAAAGGGGTAAAAGAGGGACAATCCATGCTCAGATGTGACAGTATCCACAATTTATCTTTTTTGCTATTTCGATAAATTATATACGCAAAAGACGTATTATATACGTATGTCTGTGTGTGGGCTGGGACTTGGGCTGCATACAAATCGAAGGAGGAGGTATATCGATTTCGAATGTTTGAGAGTCACTGTTCAGCGCGTGCAAGATTGTCCCGGTTCAATCTTTTCCCTCGACCATTTCGTACTACTTAAATAGTTCGCGCATACATAACGTTGCTACGTCAAAAGAAAGCCCACTGCCCAAGGTAGTGGAGCTCAAGGTAGTGGATTTTTTTTAAAATCATCCATTTTCTATATTAGAATTGACACAGACGGTTAGGATTTTTGGAAATATTACACGAGAATTTCAAACAAAGTTTTTGTAATAATTGTAATGAAACAGCTGATGAAAAAACATTAAACAGCCTCTTTACACCGTAAAACCTGATGAGAAGCCAAAGCCTTGGATCGACATAACAGCACAAATTCTCGAACCCAGTTTCCTCACCTCTGATTAAGAATTTTCAAAAAAGCCTGAACGTCCTGCCGTGTAGAATGCCCAAGAGCTCGATGACTCTGATTTGACATAACCTCACGAACCTTCGAACCCAGTTTTTACGGAGACGGTTACGATTTTTCGAGAAAGGTGAGAACCATGCCCTTTAGAATACCCAGGCGCAAGGGTGATAACTTTCTTTTTCATTCTAAAATCACTCACTCCGAGAATTTTTATTTCGAAAATTTGTATCCTCTCGTACTTCAATGTCACGTGGTCGTTCGTCTTGAGAATAGGAATAGGTACGAGCCCGTATCTTTCCCAATCTATTCAACCGAAAAGGAACGTTGCTGGTAAGTTTTCAGCTGAAAAATATAAACGTAAAAGTTTTCTCGTGAAAGATGTGCGGCACTTTAAGAGATTGGGAACCTCTGCGGAATCGGTAAAGGGGGTTGGCTGGGAGGGTAGGGCGTCGCCGCGTCTCTTTGCCGCGACCCCCACGAGCTATCGACCGAGACTGCCAAGAGAGACGACCATACATAGACTCACATTCCGCACACATCGCCCTGGGGCGAGTGTGTATGTGTGTATTCAGATCGTAAGTATAACGGGCCATTAAGCGCAGGACGCAATTCTGCATTGAACCGTATGGTAAATCTCATGGATTACGCCCTTTTGGCTGATAGTGATTGATACCCGTATAACCAAGAGGGTTGTTGCTGATCTAGGCAAAGAGGCAGAGGAATGGGATTATGTGTCGACGATAAAGGAGAGGAAGAAACATGGAAAAGACAGCAGAGGCGTGCAAGAGATCCAGAACGTTCATCGTTCAAGCTACGTTTCAGGATGCTCAAGCTACGACTGTACAAACCTAAACGGAAGAGGAAAACGCAAAACGATTTTTGAAAAATCGCTTTAAAGAAGTTAGACTAAAGGGAAAGAGAACGGTAAAATAGTGAGCACGCCTCTATTGTATGCAAGACGAAGGCCTATTTGAAGCTTGTGAATCAAAAGTATGGTTAGATAACTCAGAAATCCAGCCACTGGATGCCTAGAACGTTTCAACACCCTCGGAACTGACTACATCGATGGAAATGAGAAGAAAAATTCAAATTTGAGGTGTAAGGGTTTTCAAGGATAAATGGACAGCGGGGAGTAGCGAGAAAAAAATGGATGTCTGTGAGTTGGAACGAAAAATTGACGGTATCGACCATAAGCCATCCATTTTTGCCAATCAATGCAAATCAGAGATTGGTATTAAGAAACAAAGAAAAAAATTGCCCGGATCACTCTCTTCTCACGCTTTTTCCCTCTCTCTCTCTTTTGGGTCTCTTTTCTTTGTCCAAAGGGTTTTGCCGTTAACCTACAGTTTTTGCTTTCAAGGATTTATATTATGTCGAACGTTTTTTTTTTAAATAACTGAAACTCCTGATAACGTATCCAGATAAATTATTGCATTTCGAGTAATATCGATCGGTACACAAAATTTCATCACTTTCAGCCATTGGCTCGAACTTCAAACTTTCGAAACGAGAGAGGGTGGCGTTTTATCGATTTGCTTGAGAAGTAGGATACGAATAGAAAGGTATGGGGGAACGCCTTTCTGTTCCAAAATGTTTTTTAGACCAGTTTTCTATACCTGAATTAAATGAATGAGGTCATCGCGGAAGTTAACTTCATTAAAATTGTCTTTGACGTGGATGATTTCCTTTCACGAAAATTTGAAGTGAAATTGGTTCATAGAGAATAAAAATGAGCTAACATTAATTTGAATATGCCGTAACCTCAGGGTGCATTACCATTCATCGAAGTATGGCATACTTAAATAATTTTGCTTCTTTTCCAAGTCTGTCATTATTCTAAAAAAAATTGTTTATCAATAGGTCTATTTATTGCTCTAAAAATGCTTTGTTTTATTTAAAAACTCAGTTTATATTTTTAGAAATGTCCAACAATTAAGAATTCAGTAGAACAGGCCCGGTAGAAATATTTGTCAAAACTGTGATTCAGGTTTAATTTTTTTTTTCGAACGAAATATAGAATTATTTATGAAAAGCAAGAGGCTGTATTAAGGATTATGAATGCGTTGATTGGACGTCGATCGCACTGTACGTGAAACGTGCGAGGAGCGGCGTCGACCTCCCTCGATGGCGCCGGCAAGCCACCCCTCCATACTTTCCTCCGCACCCCTTGTGAAGCCTCGCCCGTTTCGCTGGTGGTGATACCGACGTCCATCGTAGCCCCCTCACGAGAGAGCGACATTGCCGAGAGGAAAAGAGAAGTATGGACGAAGAGAGAGAGGGAGAGAGAGAGAATGAGAGAGGAGGAAAAGAGGGAGCAGCAACGCCACCCCCGATGAGTTTCTACTACAAGCCGTTTCTACCGCCCCAATGGCATCGACCGCAACACCCAACGCTGCAATGCGACGTTGCCATCCCAACGGGCAACAGCCCTTGCAACGCCGGGCATCCAGCGTAGTCTCGGTTAGAAAAAGGGAGACAGAAAACAACCACCGGATACTACCCCTATCTTCGTCCCTTTTCTTGGACCGTGCCTGGAATTCCAACCTGGGAAACTTTAGCCATCCAGCGTTTGTTCATTAGCACCCAAATGGACCAGAAAGTTTCCGATTGTTTGAACTATCCCTATTTTCGTGCATTTTCTTGGACAGTGTCTGAAATTCCAGCCTAGGAAATTATCGTCATCCAGTGCTTGTTCACCAACACTTAAATGGACCAAAGAGTTTATGACGGTACAAACGTAGGCAGTTTTGATGACGTTTTGACAAAGGTAACTGGAGCAATTTGCAACTGATTAATTTTGCACAGAGGCTCTCTCAAATCCATCGGGTTCAGAAGGTTTCAGTAAGTTTTTAGTCAATGCGGGGTTGACACGGAGTGGCCTCCTGCCAGAGACGTCGTGACCCGTCGAACCCTGGGACGAACTACCCCACCTCGTCATCGCTTCTCCAATCCGTTCGATAAGGTCAATGACCCCCTTCCCAACAGGACGTTTCTACTTCCATTTTGTTTCACCGACTTTCAGCCATTTTTTCGATTTCTGCAAATTTATCACCAATCCGGTAGCGCTCGGTGATTAATTTCTCGGTTGTCACCGATATACCCAATTTTCACCTTCGAGATCTCATTTTCTCATGTATCACGAACGAGATTTTGTTCTTAACTTTTTCGAAATGACGCGAGGTTCGATTTCTTGCTGGAAAATTTATGGAGAATTTATGATGCCAAGCTGAAGCTTCTGCGGCCGATTGTGATGACAATTCGAAAAAAAACCCAACAAGTCTACGAAACTGGTCGAAATTTTTTCGAAGACAAAAGATATCCTATATATATATATTTTTTTTTTAACGAGAAAAAAAACTAAATTAGTAATCAATATGGATGGTATGCGAAAATAAAAGTTTCAGCGAATCAGATGATTTTAATTGAAACAAAAGCGTTCTTAAAAAAAAGAAAAAACATTGTGTAACGTTTTATTGTATATCGGTTTATATTTGACAGTGCTGTTGCTTTATTTGCTGTCCGGTTTTCCGATCTATCTCTTTCGTCGAAAATCATCGTTTTAATCACTCCTTATTTTTTCTATCATTGTCTTTTTTTTAATAAAATATTTCGTACCGATTCATAGAAATACTTAACACTAGACTGTTCTTCCATCAATCCTATAAGCGGATCTTTTCACAGTGTGTGCTCTCTCGTGCAACAAATCCTTCAACTTTTCGTAGTACTTCAATGGCCATTTTTTCTTTCGCGAAATATCACGCATTTTTCGTTATTACAAAAAATAGATGAAACAAAAACGCGAAAATACTTATTGTAGAAAAATAATCGGGAAAGTGGAATATATTGGCGACGCACGATTTCGAAGTTGACAAATAACGATTCACTGAGCATAGAGAGCTTTTTTCATTCGCGTTTTCTTTTTTCTACTTTTTTTCATGTGACTTCGAGAAAGGTACAGTAGAATTATATAAAAAATAAATCGTTGAAAATATACTATCAGATAAGGTTTAACGAGTATCGTAATTTTCTTTCTCTTTCTTTTGATGTTGTAATAAATGCTTTTCTGTAATAAATCAAATATATATGTTATGCATTTTGTAATATATTTATGTATAAATTTATCTTTAAGTTTTAAAACCTCTGTTGTATAGGAAACCGGGTGCTTTTTCTTTTTATTTTTTCGTGCCTTGCTTATTATTTGATTCTGTTCTGTAGTATCATTGACATTTATTTATCATTATCATAATTTCAACAAAAACAGGCAACTACTTTTATTTTTTTTAATCCCGAAACAAATCTAATCGAAAAAGTTTCCGACACGATGGAGAAAGATATTTCAGGACGAATACGAAACGGAGGAAAAAAACGTTCGAAAAAAATCCAAGTTTGAAAAAACACATGCCAGCGATGAGAACGGCAGCCACCAAAATCAGCGAACGACCAACGAAGTATGTGAAACAAATAACGCAGTAATAAAAAAAGGTAAATAAAGGTATAAAAAAACACAAAGGAATGATGAAAAATATAAATAAGTGGACATTATATTAAAATCATATTATATATTAAAATATTCATAATAATAATACTAATAATAATAATAATCATAATATATTATCGCTCGTTCGTAAAATTACATAAAAAAATATAGAAAATAATAAACTCGTAGCTTTCGTTTGTTGTGGTTTTAATTATTTCGGTCTGCACACTCTCGAAAATATCTCTATCGCAACTTGTATTTCTCTCTCTCTCTCTCGCTCTCTCTCTCACGGCCGTAGCTATTATTATGTATAATAATTTTATAATATTTAGTAATAGTAATAGTAAGTTTATCGGTATACATGAATCGTGTTTTCCATTCCTTTGTTGCCTTGTTATTGTATCCTCTCTCTCGTTTCCGATTCTTTTATTGTTCGAACGTTCCTGTTTTGTGTGCCTCGTATGATTATCTTAAAAATATTTATTTATTAAAATCATTTTTGAGCCAGTGATTCTCGCAATTGCTTAATATCTCTTTTCGTTCATTGAAACATTCATTATCTGTGATGTCAGTTGTTTCGAATTCTTAATTTCTTTAAATACTTTTTCCTTTTGTTTCCGTTTATCTTTTTTTTTTCTTCAGATCACAAAACTTTAACTTCTTTCGATCGTCTTAGTTAATGCCCCAAAAAACGTACGTATAAAAAAACTCTCAAGCCAAATATTTTTCACCGATCGGGAAAAACAAGCTGTGAAAAAATACTTCACGACCAATGATCGTCGAAGACGCTATTGTTAAATGCAACGTGTGTCTCAGTCAATTTCTTGTTCTTTTTTTCTACGGCACCTTTGTTCCCAAAAAACTTCGACGACGATATTTGCGTGATTTTTTTATTTTTATTTTAATTATCGAGAATTCCTCCCGCACAAAACATTTTCGTCATCGGAATAAATGATACTCGAAGAAATTGTGCTCTCCAAACGAATAAATAGTTAAATCATGGGTTTCGAAGGAACAAAATATTTTCTTTTTATGCGCTACGAGACCGAAATTATAACGAATAGATTTGATTAGAGAAAAAACTTTTTTTAAATCTCGGACTTCCGTCCCGCCCGGAATTTTTTTTTTCATTGCCGATCTTTTTTTGTTTATTCCATCGAACTCTCAATATCGTCGCGTATAGAAATAAGAGATAATTTCAATTCTCAACGATACAGTCGCGAGCTCGTTGCTATTGAGGTTTTACAGCAATTATTATGATGTAATAATTGACGGCTGATTAGTCTTTAATCCGGCTATTGATAAATTATTTACAAACGTAAAAAAAAAAGAAAAAAAGGTAAACACGCAGGCACAACTTGAAGCGAGCAGCGTTGCTGACGGAGCGAGGGGACAATATTTTCGAATCTGGGTTTTCTTACGATTGCTTCTGCCGTAATTTCACAGCGACATGTTTTTTCTTCGTTACAATGATTAATAATAATAATAGTAATAATAATGATGATGCATCGCTGCTCGCTATTGTCGCGTTACGACGGTAATAAATCTAATAATATCGGCAATGATATATAATGACAATAATATTAATAATCAATAATAATAATAATAATAATAAATGTGATGATAAAATGTCAAATAGAAAATATCTTCACTACATATATTAATGCTCAATTATTTTTCATCTCTTTTTACTCCTCTCGTCGTCAGCGAAATATTCGATTTTTCACCACATGCACATTCACACACAATCGTGTATATATATTTTTGTCTCACTTTTGCACTTTTCTATCCCTTTCTCGCCCTCTCCCAATTTAATTCACGGGGATGTGGGGACAAAAAAGAAAAGAATCTACGCACAACATTGAATATATAATAATATAATAATGACAATGTAATAATAATAATAATAATAATAATAATAATATGACGACTGTAATAATGCACGACACAAATGTATCTTGAATGACAAACGTACACACGCATTCATATGCAATCGTTCATTTTGTGTATGCATTTCGAGTATACATCATTTATGCATTTCTGTTTCTATGTGTATGTGTGTGTGTGTTTGTTTGGGTGCCCCTGCGCCCGTGTAATGGCAAATTACACTGCCACTGGTTATAAGTCCAAGAGAGCAATTTATCGTAACGTGACTCACTGACAAAACTACAAAAATAAATTAACAAAAATTCACGAATTCCTATTCAAGTTTAATCATCATTATTAATCGATGATCAACTTCCCCTTCCTCCAAGCGATCCGTCAAAATTTCCCCAGAATTCATAAGGATTAAAATATTTCAAAAATGCAACTAACTTTTGCCAAACTTTTTGTCTCAACCAATATATGAACGTGTGTGGGGGGGGGGGGGTTATGTCAAAAATATTTTTCTCATTTTTCTCACCTATTTTTTTCACTGTACTTCTGTTTGGAGAGAAAATTCAATTTTTCTCTTCGGGGAAAAGATTTTCTGAGAACTCTTTTTGTTTGTCTGTTAATCTCTATCTCTCTATCTCTCTCTCTCACACACACACGTAAACACGGGTATAAACATATACTGGGCACTCTAATATACTCTAATTATTATTGAGTAATGTCTAAATCTTGGAAATACTGATTCTCCAGTTGAATTTTTTTTCACCTGAATATTACGATTTATTCGAAGCCTAGACCCGATTTGTTTATTTATTATTTAATCGTTTAATTTTTTATCGAGTTACGCACCAAGTGGGAGAGGATTCGAGGAAAAAAAGCTAATGAGGATTCAAGCAAACGCTAAGGAGGACTTACGAGAAAAATGCACCCAGGGGAGAAACGAACAAGTTTCGAGTTTTCGATTTTTTATCATTACGTACACTACCGCTCAAAACTTTGGATACACCAGTCGATATTTTTTCCCGCACTTCAAATTTGATAACTCTGCCAAAAAAAAAAGATATTCGAAAATCCAAAGCGGCATTTTAAAGAAGATATATCAAGCTTCAGTTTACTGTATTTTGATATTTTTTTCAATTTTTTTTTCTACCCGGTACGGATTTTGGTACGTGGCCGTTTTTAGGCCTTTTTTCGACCCTCGCAAATCCGGCGCCGATTCTAAGAAATTTGTTTTATTTTTTTTTACTCAGAAAAACTTGAAAGGGCACAAAGAAGCTCCATATTACTTTTTTTTTTAATTTTTGCTATTTTTTTTGGGGGGGGAATTATTTAATTTTTTGCCAAAAACGACAAATTTTGCAAAATTCAAAATAACCCAAGAACGATAGATTTCAAGAGAAAATATTATGGATACAAAAAACTGCATATTTCCATAATAAATCGCCGTGAATTTTTTCTGAATTTTTTCCTAACATTTGTTTTTGTCTCGAGTATTTTTTCGAAAGTTAAGAGTCACATTTTTTTCTTTCAGGCCTATAAAATGTTTAAAGGCACTTAAAACATTAAAACATTACCTTAAACCTATCTACCTTACATTACCTTAAAACATTTTATTGACCTGAAGGGAAAAAATTTGGCTCGTAAATTTCGAAAAACGTACTCGAAAAAAAAATGTCAGAGAAAAATTCTGAAACAATTCCAGGCGATTTATTATGAAAATACGCAGTTTTTTGTATTTATGACATTTTCTCTTTAAACCTATCGTTCTTGGGTTATTTTAAATTTTGCAAAATTTGTCGTTTTTGGCAAAGAATAAAATAACTCCCAAAAAAATTCGCAAAAATTTTTTTAAAAAAGTAATATGGAGCTTCGGTGTGCCCTTTCAAGTTTTTCTGAGTGAAAAAAAAATAAAAAAATTTTCTTAGAATCGGCGCCGGATTTGCGAGGGTCAAAAAAAGGCCTAAAAACGGCCACGTACCAAAATCCGTACCGGGTAGAAAAAAAAATTGAAAAAGATATTAAAATACAGTAAACTGAAGCCCCATATATCTTCTTTAAAATGCCGCTTTGGATTTTCGAATATCTTTTTTTTTTTGCAGAGTTATCAAACTTAAGTGCGGGAAAAAATATCGACTGGTGTATCCAAACTTTTGAGCGGTAGAGTAAGTAAGAATGGAAAAAAATTAATGAACACGAATGTACGAAAACGTAAAAGTAGAGGGGTAGGAAGCCTAGAAGGCGTTTACAGTCGTGGTTGAGATCGAGTTTGTGGGCTGAGAGCTGCTTTTGATTATTGGGTCATTATTAAAACACAAATAAAAAAAATAATAATGTTTTTAAAAAATTCAATGGGAAAATTGTTTGTAAGATGTTAAAGGTGTCGTTTGCCATCAACGAAGAATCATTGCAGTGAGACGCTGGGTATATTTGAGGATGATAAGTGGATGACCATCCTTAAAGGTTTTCAAACAAAAAAAAATCTGCTGCCTTTTTTCTCGGACTCACGATCTCACAAGACTGTCAAAATTTGTCCCATGAACGATACTCGTGCTCATTATAAAAAACGAAGATCAAAATACGAATGTTCAACTAATCTACGTATAAATAATTAAGTAGTCGAATAAGTATTACGGTTTTTTCGCGGTCGTTATCTCTCTCTCTCTCTCTCTCTGTCTCTCCTTTTTTCTCTCTCACTCTTACTCTACTAAATACCTGTTATTGTATATCTTGTTATGTTGGTATATTCATTATACTCATATTTATATGTGGCGGTGAAAAATGACGTACCTAAAAAAACTGATAATTAAAAAAGAGCAAAGATCCCAGTCACGTTTCCATCACTGCGTCTCGAACATTCGTCCCGACGGTACTACACAAGAAAAAGACCGAAAAGTATATCGATAGTGAAAAAAAAAACGAATTCTTGACTCGTTCGGTATTTTACAGCGAATGGGAGCTCGATAAGACAAAAGAAACGCGAAATACCGGACACTCCGACCATTCTGTTACAATGACGATAATCATAATAAGGATCGATAATCGCAATAATACGAATGACAATAATATACCTATTCAATAGAATATGACAATATAGTAAAGACAGATAACTCAAGCAACAACGATCATTTCTTTTTTTATTTTCACACCCGTTTTTTGCGCCACCCCATTCACTCTCGCCTTTCCCGCTAACGTTATCCTACAATTACTATCTGCTTTTAAATACTATTTTTTTTCCTTTTTTCTCGCTGTTCTCTATTCTCGCAACTATGATAATATTCATCCTTACATTTAGTTATTATTCTTTGAGATATGTATCGTCGTGTTCGTGTCCTACCCTCACGTGTTTTTTTTCTTTATATTTATTTGTCATTATTTATTTATACATATTTATTTCTTTTTCAATTATTTTTTCTCATCTTTTTCTTCTACCCTAACCACGCCTTCACTAGGGTTTTGGTTCGATCTGGCTCATGGGGCAAGAGGGGGAGAGAGATTCGAAGAAGAAAAAACAAATTCAAGGGGGAGTTCTTCAACGAAAATTCTCCGTATGTTTTTGTCACTAATACAAAAGCGTAGGGTGCTTCCAGTTCCACGTTCACATTCTTTCGCAATCACGCGACTTCTAGCTCCGAAAAGTCGTTCTCGTTATTGAATTATCATTTCTTCTTTTTGGCTGGTGTCGAAAGTTCTTGTTCATTTTTTTTTGCTAATCGTTATTTCTTCATTTTCCTTCAAGCTCTCGAGACTATGAAAATAAAAAGACTGGCTTCAGTTGTACCTCAGTGTTCCCCCCTCCTCTCGTATTGTGCCTTTTGCTCTCGGTGTGTGTATATGTGTGTGTGTGTGTGTGCCTGTGTGCGCGTGTGTGTGTTTTTAATTACTTATGTCTCTTTTTTTAAACATTTTTTTTTGTTTAAATACGAAAAATGGCAGTTATCGGTCACAGCCAATGGCTATACATTTTTTTTTATAAAACGTCACCACACAACTTTTGTTAAGCTTACAGACCCTGGGGGGCGAGTCTTAAAGGGGACTACTTCGGGGACGTTTTCCATACATTTCTGTGTTCGCTTGTTTTTGTTGTTTTTCTTTAATGACCCCATGAATGTTCTTCGGGCTCTTATTGCATTTTCGATTGCTTCGTTTTTATGCTCGATGTTTTTTTCCAAATATTTTTATTTTTTATTAAACCGAGACAATCGAGGGTGACTTTCGATTTTTTTGTTGTTCGGAAGTGAGATGGAAGATGCTGCAAAAAGAGAGTTTCGCGAGTGAAATTTCGGAATTGGGAATGAGAGGTTGTTTTTTTTCGTGTTTTGTCACGCTTGTGATGATGAAACAGAAATGGCTGCGATAAACGACGAAAGACTATGAATTAATAGGTATAATAATAATAATAATAATAATAATAATCATTTAATGACGATGAACCGGATGAAGACGAATGAAGATGGATGTGAAACTTGATGGTCGGAACCTCGGCCAAAGTGAAGGCTAATTTAAAGGACCTCTTGTCTAGCGGAGATTCTCGACAATCCCTTATTCTTCCGTATTTGTGTTTTTTTTCTGTTTCATTTCATTATTTATAAAATACGCTATTCCAGTGGAATAGGCATACGGAAATGGAAACTGTAAGCCCCATACGTCGAGTCTTTATCGACCACTCTTGCTTGAGATTCATTCTCGCAACTTTTTTTTCTCGCGCACTTATCTGGAAAAGATCGACTCGTTTTTTCCTTCCTTTTTTTTAAAGACCGACCTTCAGAATCCCTAACCTCGTTATCGTTTTTTTTCATTTATAGTTGTTAATATTAATGTATATTATTATTATTATTATTATTATTATTATTATTATTATTATTATTATATTATTATTATTATTATTGTTGGTATTATTATCATCATCATTGTTATTATTAAGATTATTATTATTACGTTACTGTCATTTTGGGATTTTTCCTTCGCGTCAGTGCGAATATAAGGTAATAATAATTATATAAAAGATTCACGATTTTTTTATTTATTCAAAATTTATATATATATTTATATTATACGTATAGTATTGAGAATTTTCTTTTTTTCTTTTAGAGCTAATCTGCTACACTAAGTCGCGGGCTGTGAATTAAAAAAAAATGAAACAATTTTATTCGCGGTTTTTTTTCTTACGAGCACCGCTTTCCTCACCGTTCTTGCCCCTTCTTCATAATTAAGAAATAAAAGTTTAAAAAAATAATAAAACATCACTCACTTTTGGGCCTGGCTCTCGCAACCCCTAGCTCCCCTCATACAATTTCAGGAATTAATTTTCAGACTTATCATTCGATTGAATACATGCCTACTACGTGGTATCAATATATATATATATATATATATATATATATATATATATATATATCATGAATTTTAATGCTACATAAAGTCGGAGAATGTGTGCTTATGAGAAAAGCTACAAACGTATACGAATATTTTTGTTTCGTTCACTTATTTATTAATTTTATATGTACGTCATCGCCGTTGGGTTGAAAGTCGCCATGGATCGCTTTTTACGTAATTTGTTTTTTTTTTTCATTCGCTTTAATTATCTCTCCATCGTTTCTTCGTTACATTCGGTGCTTCATTTCCGTGTTTAACTGTCAAAATACTCAACATAGAAAAAATATAGAATTTATTTTGCCACAAACTTAAAAATAATAATCTTTCTCTTTTTCTTTTCGAGCAGTGGTCCCCCCTTTCTTCCCGCCCCGCTCTAACATGTAATACTTCTGATGCGCCAGGGAAATAAAAAAAACAAGCCCGAAATGTGAAATAAATATATATATGTATATATACTTTAACCAACAAGGGGCGAATTAATGGTGTTACAGGGATAATTTAATTTTCCTTTCATGAGTCGTTTTCGAGGAAGAAAAAACGGTACGTGAGGACAGGGGAGGAAATAAATCGACGACAAAATTACGAAAAAAAGGAAAACAATAAATTGTTTTTCAAATGTATGAAAAAAAGTAATAATATTATGATACTGAAAGACAGGAACGATTCTTTTTCTTTAACGACCGACCAAAACGAAGAGGGATGAAAATCTCTCTCTCTCACCACTGGGGTATTATTAATTAACTCTCATCCACCCCTTTCCTTTCCTACGTATTATTTTCATCATTTTTTGAGCATATTATCTTATAAATGGCAACGATTGACAATAGGCAGAAAACCTAACGAAAAAATCATTACTAGCGATAATAATAATATTAGTAATAGAAGTAGTAGTAGTAGTAGTAGTAGTAGTAGTAGTAGTAGTAGTAGTAGTAGTAGTAGTCGTAGTAGCAGTAGTAGTAGTAGTAGTAGTAGTAGTAGTAATAATAATAATAATAATAATAATAATAATAATAATAATAATAATAATAATTACACTCAAAACTAAATAAAGAATAAAAATCTGTTACAGTCTCGAGAGCGACTTTTTCGGCGACTTCTAATTACAAAAAAAGAATCCCATCACAAGATTTTTCTCTTGTTTTCCTCTTTTTTTCTCTTTCATAACGAAAAAAATTTATCGAGAAATAAATTTTCAACGATAAATCACAAGAAGGAGATTCTTGGTTATTTTTCCCATCCTTTCATTTTGAGGGTCGAGGAACTGGTAGAGTCGTCGTAATTGTCGTAATAATAATAATATATATATGACCGTGTATATATATATTTATATATAATATATAATATGTTTAATAATATAATATATATATATATATCTTTAAATAAAAGCTACATACTTCCTCGTCCCTTTTATCCAGGATTTTTATTATCTCTCTCCCCTCTCCTTCACCCTCTATTTCTATCTTTTTCCTCCCCCTTTCTGTCTGCATCTCTTTCCCTCCCCCCCTCTCTCTCTCTCTCTCTCTCTCTCTCTCTCTCTCACTCTTCTGTCACCTTTCAATATTACTCTTTTTTTCATCGTCAAACCTCTCAACGTTTTCATCTTTTCACCTCTCCCAACACCCGACGCCCCCAAAATCGTTTTTTTTCAGTTATAGTGATCGATGGATATCCTCGATTATCTTTACGTTTACGAGTACACTCAAGGGTGGTGGGTGAAACACGGGAGGAGAAACCCAAACGAACTCAAACAAACATGTCGTAAAAAAAACGCAATTCAATATGAAGCATCAGTGGGGAGCCTTGGGGGGTTGGCGAATCGTAAAATGCGAAAAAAAATTTGCTTAAAAATCGGCCTGTATAGCGTAACTTTTGTTCCAGACAGAGAACAAAATTGTTTTTTTTTTTACATTTACACATATATCTTCACATGATGAAAAATAAACAACCTAGTAACGAGTGACGAATAAAAATTGATACTAGAATTGAACAGTTTGAGCTTTTCAACGTTAAGTGGTAAAGAAAAGATCAAGCCACGATTTGTCTACATGCAAACTTTTTGTTTTGACGTGTTTCTATGATTGGGAAACAATAATTACGAAATCTGGCCAATCTTTAATTGCAAATATGCGAGCCCCCTTAAAAGAATCGTCTTTTGTTTCCTTTTTTTTTTAATTTTTCAGCCACCCCGCTCCCCTCCCCCGAATGTTTCTTCCACCATCTCATTATCATTTTTCATTTCGTCATTTTAAATACAGATAAATGTTAATAAGTGACTTTTTTCAGTCATTCACAATCCCTATTCTTCGTTTCATCCACACACACACAAACACACACGCTGACACATGCTCGCGGACGCAACCAGACACACATATTTCCGCAAACGCGCAAAAATACAAAATCTAAATTCTCCTCGATAAAATATCATATATACACACACACGCACACACACATATGTATATATGTATATATATATACTATATAATATAATTTATATTTATACTCGTTATCTTTCTCTTATCTCTTGTTAACTCTCGCCAGTTTTTTCACTCCCACTTTTTAATTTTCTCCCCGCCCCACCCTCGTTCATAAATATAAATATAAATATAAACATAAATAAATAAATATATTACATATATATATATATTTATTTATTTACATCTATACGTATGTATGTATCTAAGTATATTGATATATATGTATATATATATGTGTGTATATATATAATATATATATTATTTCAATTGCTATGTCACTTATATCAAGATAAAGATATAATACTCTAAGCGAGGGATGGCGGGTGGAAGAAGTGCGCCGCGATGAGCTTTAAATCCGTTCCTCTGCATCACCGTCCTTTTTTTCCATTTTCATTTTCATTTTCTCTCTTTCATGCCATTTGTCGTGTGAGTGTTCGTGAATATGTTTGCGTGTTACATTTACCCACGTTTTTTCGTTTCTCAAAATTTCATTTTTGTTTTATGCCAAATCGACGGCTTGCGGGGTTGCTTGTTGCAGGCATCGATTCGAGAGTCAGCTCCTCCTGTCGACCGCGCTCGAATCTAAAAAAACCTCGTTTTTCGATTATCCAAAAAAAAAAAACAGTCGTGTCTCAATATTTCTTCTTTCGCTTTTTCTTTAGATTCGTACACTTTCCAAGAGATTAAGAGGAGGAGAAAACCTCCAGAATCGTTGGCCGATGAGTAAATTTCGAATTTCCTGGAACGTGCGTTCCTCGGTAAAAAGAAAAATATATATCGTGGATGGTGAAAAAAGCAATGATTTTTTTTCGAGCGACCGCGCGGCCGTGCGATCTTCCAATGAAGAAATAATCTCACAAAAGACAAAAGAAACACAAAGAACGAACCTACCGCCCTATACATATATTTTTGTTTTTTTCGTCCATCATTTTTTTTTGTTCTTTTGTTTGGCTTTTTTTCATTAAAAATCGATTCGTTGTATCCGGTTGGCGCGGGAATGAGCGAGCGAAGTTGAACGCGTTATTTTTATATTTTTTTGTCGTCACGTGACTTCTAATTATACGTTATCGCTAATCAATCCTCGGGTATATCCTCTTTTGTCCTTCTTCCTCTTCCCGATCGATACTATACTCCCCATACGTTCACTACGTTTGTTGTTATTCTTGTTGTTTTATGCTGTTTAATATCCTTCCTTGTGTTTAAGCTTTATTGGCAGCGAGCATGTGGAATTAAAAACTTGTGCGCGTCTTCCCAGACTCTAAGGGTCCCTCGAAGTTCGTTTCTTCTCTTGCGGAATAAGAAAACAAAACGAAGATCACGAAAAACAAAGATAGTCGATAGAAAATCTCGGAGGGTTGTTCTCGCTGGAGCGTCGAGCCGTATATCCCGATTTCTACGAACGCGAATTCGCGCGAAATAACTGAACGGTAAAAAAAAACCAAAACCACCTCTCAGGGGCTTACGATGAAGATACGCTCCGAGAGGGAGCATGAAAATCGCTCGTTCACCCCCCAGATGGTTTTCTCTAGCGGTGATCCTCTATCCTCCAGAAATCCTGAACGTCACCGGTTCATCACACAATCGATCGTATGCCCCCTTAAGAGAGTATGCGAAGCGCTTGGAGAACGGGTCTCGCGCAGACCGGACAGCTCGGATCGGAGCTTTCGCAAACGCGATTGCCGCAGTCGAGGCAGAAGAGATTGTGTCCGCAGGGTACAAGAGCAGCGGTGACTTCTTTGTCGCCGCATACAACGCATTCGCGGCGTCCACCGGCGCTTCCACCACCTAGGAGGGAGTCCGTTGGGGATGCAGGACTGGCAGAGGCCGGTGGTGACGGTCTCGATGGTAACGCAACACCCGGGAACGACCAAATCGATGAGGCGGATGGTGCTTCGATGCGGGACTCGAAGGAGGGTGACTCGCCGAGGCCCTCGTCCCTTTCGAGGCCGGCACCCCAAATCGCGACGAGATCGTTGAGACCGGGTGCTCCGGAGGAGCTGGACGAAGAGCTGCAGCTTCCGGAGCTGGAGAAAGCACCGCTTGAGCCGTTCGAACCGTTCGAACCCGGAGGGTCGAGGCAACCAAGAATGCTGCCCAATCCACCCCGGCACAGAGCACCCAATAGATCAGCTTCCTCCAAACCCGGGCCCGTTCCGGTTCTCAACGCGATATGGGCTTCGATCTCTCTGCGCGCAGCTTCGACACTCTCCGGCAATCCGGTAACCTCGAATACTGGCTCCTTGTCCCTCGAAGGTGTCACGATGTACGTGTGGGTCTGATGCTGAATTCTCTTGATCGTTGCACCCTTAGGACCCACGACCAATCCTACGACTCTGTATGGTACTCGTACCTGAATGGTAACGTGACCTGGCACCGAAGCTGGTGGTCCCGGTGGAGTACCCAATAGAGCACCCAATGAACTCTTTCTCGACGCTCGTATCTGCGAAAAGTGCTCGGCTGCTGATAGTATCTCGCGCTTTGCCCGGGCCACGTCTTCCTTCCTTCCGGTCACCACGAATACTGGCTCCTCACCCCGCACCGGCGTCTTTATGTACGTGTTCGTCTTTGCTCGGAGCGCCTTTATCTTGCAACCTGAAAACGACAAATTTAACGATACGGTTAGTCGTCAATTTCCATCGGGCCGTTTCCATTACACTTCCAAAACATTCGAAACGAATTGAAACGAAAAAATTCGAAACATTGCGCACGTTGCCAAAAACGTTTAAAGTTTACTGAACCTTTCGCCAGAAACTTCACCATTCATTCTATTCGAATGAGGACAGCAACAGTAACGAGAAGTTTACCAGAATGTCTAAAACCCAAACAAAACCACTATTTTTTCAATCCTGCTCGTATAGCGAAACTGACAAGTCCTGAAAGGCCGTAATACGGGATCATCGTTGAAGCTGAAGGGAGGAGTGAAAAAGACCATGGAGAGGCAAAGCAAGAAAGTTGCACAAGAAGAAGAAGAAGAAGAAGAAGAGAAGGAGGAGGAGGAGGAACAGCGGGCAGGAAACTGGAAGGAAGGAGGTCCCGACCCGGTCTGGTCCACGGTCTTGCAAACTCTCTGGCCTTGAGCCGGCGCAATGCTAGTAATGCAGGTGAACCACTTCGCTCTGTCTCACTCCATCATCCTTCGCGTTCCACGCACCTTCTCACTCTCTCTTTCCCCCTCGATCCTATATCTATAGGAATCGTTCAGTTTCGCTTGCACACTCGTCTCTGCCCTCTTCGTTCCTCTTGAACCGTCTCTTTCTCTCGGAGAGCGGGAGATAGGTACAGACTTGCTTCCCTGCGTTCTCTATCTCCATAGTGAACGCAGGTAAGCAAGAATCCACCGCGCAATCGCTCTTGCTCTTCCAACGTTTCACCAGTACTAAATATGTTTCTATAAATGGTTACTATGAGCAGGGATTCTTATATGCACTAGCAACGAAATCATTGCAGTTCGCCTAGGCTGGGCGTTCGTGTTGCTAGATGTACGACAACGACGCAATCACTGACCATACACCGAGTCCCTACAGTCTCTATCATTTATTCAATTCCACTCAATATAAAAAAGCGTTAAGTTAAGAAAAAAACGACTATTGAAAAAAGTACAGTTAAAAGTTAAAAATGAATTAAATAGGTTGCGACAATCATATTATAAATACTTATATAACCTACAAGATGAGATAAGATCATTGAAATGTATTTACTTGTGTTACTTGATAATAAATAACAAAATTCACGATTTTCATCATTATTTAAAAATTTTATCATTACCGAATTATTAAATAAACATAATCTTCATTCGGTAATCAATGAAAAATGATCAATTACTAATTAAATCGTTCGTTAATTTTAAATCAGACAATCATCCCTTCTGCACAGGCAAACGTGGCATACGTGATTGTAAACTCAATCCAACTGGGGAGTGAATAAATGGTTTCGCATGTTAATACGAGGTGATATAATTCGTGATAGTGACAAGGACACCATGGTGGCGGTTCGGCACTATCGTTGGAAGGAAAGTCTGTGCATAACGCACCTCGACAATGTCAGGAACGTCCCTAGAGTGAATACAAGCGCCCGTGATGCTTTCCCCTTAGAGCGTTCGTCACGACGTAATCTTGACATCGATACGGCCTCGGCAAGGCAACCGCCAATGCTCTTGAGACGTTTGTATGTACGCTCGAAAGTTATTTGCCGCCTTCATAAGTCTTTCCTGCCTTACCTCAACGACACGATTGAGAGTCACCGAGCACGAGAGATTCGGATAGCCATCGAGCTAAAATCAAGACTACGCTGGAGTTTTAGTTACTGGTAGTACAAACCTCAGCATTCCGGAGGTCATCTGGAATGATTTTACATTTACAGGGTAGTTACCAGTTTTCAAATATATTCGTATGATCAAAAGCTATTTAAAGAGGGCAGAACCATCAACGGTTGTCGACGACTTCCAAACGATCAGCAGTCATTTGAAATGGAGCGAACAACCCACTGTTTTCAAAGATTTCCCAATGATCACCAGCCATTTAAAATGGACATGGCAACCTCCGGATTTCATAGATTTGAAAACGATCACCAGCCATTTGTAATGGACTGTAAGAGCGACATCATGAACCTAAATTTTAGCCCAAAGAAAATCAAACGAACGTACCATCGGTATCGTATTTTTCGCACGTAAGGAAGGGAGAAAAAAAAGATAACCGCAGAATATCGGTGAAAATTGCAAAGGGATGGCAAAATCGTCGTGGCAGAGTGGACGAGAAGGCGGAGAGATTCGCGAGGCCACATCAGCAGTCTCTCGGGCGTCGATATAATTAGCTTGGAAATTGCGAACCGCATACCATATCCACACGACTATACTGTAACGTGGTGTGCTGCCTCAGTAACTATATAATTCCGCCCCTCACACTAGCCTTCATCCATTATCTCTGACCAGCTAGCCAGCTAACAGCAATATCGCCTGCTAGCCAGCAAAACGGCGAAAAACCGGATTACTCGACGCTGCGGCTCTTTGAGTGTCCAGCCTTTTGTTAGTCATTGATACAAATGTAGGGTTACAGTCCAACATGTTGGGCCTAGCAGAAAAGGGAAATATAGACGCTGGGGTGATTAAAAAAAACGGCCGTTTTTTTAATACCCCCAATAAGGTGAAATGAGACACTTGGTAAAACATTAGCCCTTAATATTTCTTTTTGGAGGCCCAACATTACGATTTTCCATTTCCTATGCTGATGACATAGAAACCGTTTAATTCGTATGAATTTTAAACACAATGAAAAGAAAAACGGTACATAACTTTTATTGTCGAGCAAAAAGGGAATATTGACGCAGGAAAAACGATCAAGAGTTGGAGGACGAGGAATTAGAGGAATACGAGAACGGAGATGAGGTTGATAGAGGGCAGGTAGAATGAGCTAAAGAGACGATAAGCGTAAAGATGGAAAGAGGAAAAAGAGAGAACGAGGACAGGGAGGTCCTAGACGACGACAACAAGGACGAGATGAACAGGAGGTTGTCGGAAAGGTGAGAACCGAGAGATGAAAGGAAAGAAGAAGAAGAAGGTGGCTGGGAAACGCGATGCAAGGATCGGGAACGAAGGTGGAGGGGTGATGGAGGGGGTGAGGGGCGAGCCGGAAGGGGGCGTGGGTCGTAGACGGTTGAAGGGCCGCGGCCAAGGTGAGGTGAGAAAGAGAGAGAAAGAAAGGAGAAAGAAGAAGAGAGGGGAGGGAAAGAGATGCAAAGGACTTTTGCCTTTGTCTGCGAGAGACTTCTCGGATTGCGGGGCCACGGAAGGGCGAAGACACCGAAGAGCACCACCGCATCGTAAATATATGCAATCTCCCACTCTTTCCCATAGGATTCTCCAGGCTTTGGATCTTCTCCATACCTCAACCTCGTTTCTGGTCTCAGCCGCCCCCCTCCCGCTTTCTCCTCCTTTTGCCTCCTCATCGTGTTACCCATTTTGCGAAACCATAGACTTTTGAACGGTTTAAGGTTGTCGTATTTACGCCTGATGATCATGGAGGATCGGACCACGCTTCGATAAACCAGTGAACAAGGTCGAAGTGAACAATTCGAAGAACATTGCGGGACAGTCTCTCATCATGGTACACGTCGATAACGCGATCAAGAGCGCGCAACTACTTGCGCGCTCTTGAGTTGTACTCGTTACAAGTCTTGCATGCATGTCCGCAAAATCCTTATGAATCCGTCGACTTTTCAAAAGAAGGAACTTCTCGAAGTAAGTGACTTCCCATAATGAGGGACTTCTGAAATTTGGGGACTTCCCAAAGTGAGGGACTTCCCAAAATAAGGGACTTCTCGAGGTGAGGGACTTCCCAAAATAAGAGACTTCTCAAAGTAAGGGCCTTCTCAAAATAAAGGACTTTCCAACGTAATGTACTTCCCAAAGTAAGGGACTTCCCAAAATAGGAGACCTTCCAACGTAAAGGGCTTCCCAAAGTAAGGGACTTCCCAAAACAAGGGACTTCTCAAATTAAGGGACTTTCAAAAATAAGGGACTTCTCAACATAAGGGACTTCCCAACGTAACGTTCACTTTTATCGAAACGTACAGGATCGAGTACGAAGTGGATGGAAGGGTCCCTAGTACGCGTTGTTCCGTATGAAAGGCCTGGTTAAATTCCCACGACGCTTGGATGTATGAGTGTGTATATATTTGGCAAATACTATACAGGGTGGCTTTTCAGTCCGTACGTAGTGACAGTAGCCCCAGCGCTATCGTTGCAGCTGACTAGAACTGTGACGTTGGCTAAAAGCCGCAGCTGGTCACATGGGAGCCGAGGAAAGCTTCCAGAACCGACTAGAGGGCTCCGACTAGTTTGCCCATAGAGGTAAATGCGTCTATACAAAAACTCGTGGATATATGATGATCGCGAGCCGACCACTTTCTGTACTATCGATTTGTGGTCTCCACTGAGACTGTTCGGTCGACACTGCATGCCTATCCGTAGACATTCGGCTCCTACGTATACGTATGGATAGGCGAGAGGGTGGAATGGATTTCAGTTAATGATACCGACCTCTTAATTATTTCCGTCTCGTTCCTACACTTTTTAGCGAAAACGTCGATCATTCTTTCGAACACTTTGATGTTGCTTGCGAGATGTTCGGCCGCAAGTTTTTCACTTTTGCCCATCAGTGGTCCGAATTGTAGTCGTGAGGTCGATAACAATGCCCCCATTATTGGATCATTCGAGGCCCGTCGCAAATTCACCAACCGGTCCATGGAATATTTCCATGGACCGTTTGAGGGGGGGGAAGGAAAAAAATCAAAAAAAGGCTCGATGGTAGACACGAACCAATTACGTTTGGAAGGTATAGGGAAAACAGCCCCAGGTCAATCAGGACCAAAGAAATTCAAGACAAATTCGAGAAGAAACATCAAGAAAAAGACAGAAATAAGAAAAGGAGGACAAATAGTGGGAAAAAATGCAAGAGGGAAGGAGGATCCGAACCATCTGCTCTGCGGTCTCTTAGCGTACCGGATAATTGCTCTCCTTGGATTTCGGAGCGACGACGAGACGCCCATCGAAATACGAGAACGACCATTCGTGACTATAGCACGGATTGTTCCATACCAAAGGGGCTCGCTATTTTTTCTTTTCATTTGTATCGTCGACAATGGCTGAGCGGAAAAAAATCACGCAAATGCACCCCGAGACGTCCACTTTACCCCTGTATTGAAAAAATCATTGGAGGAGAAAAAAGAAAATCCAAACAAACCCAAACAAAGAAAACAAAAAGGTCAGAATATATAAATTCCTGATTATCAGCAGTAATGACGTAGAACTTCTTTGAATATTCGTTCAATAAACTCCATGTCCTCTGGATGTTCATAACATTGAAAATATTTTTTCTTCATTTTGTTATTCATTTATTTTTTACGTTATCCAATCGCCATCTTTTTGGTAATCCGATCGTGAATTTCTTATGTTGGAAACGTTTAGCACTTTTTCTCAAACCAAATCGTTCGAAAAAATGATTACGGTCGAAAATAATGATTTTGAAACAAAACCAACTTAAAAAAAGGGCCGCGAAGGGTTCCCCACACTTTTTTTGCCACGTGTAAAAATGGGCATAATTTTTTGTCAACTTATTAGTTATTCCCTAGATAACCTAAAACAAGGGTTCAAGGGCTGAAGGTTAATTCAGCCTGCATTTTTTTTTTCATCCACGGCACGGTTGGTATTCGTGTACTACCTATAGATGGATACCGCAACGCAAGATCAGTTCGTACGAACTGGTCCCTGCGGTTGATGCGAGAGAGTCGCGCACGAGTCAGAGCTACATTGGAGGGTGCGAGCGCACTCGCTGCTGCGACGACTGCTATACGAGTTTCTCAGGCAGGTCAGTGAAACTGCGCCGTCAAGTTGAAGGCCAACACCCCCACAATGCATCGCTCGAGAGAGTACCCGCGCGCGTCGACCGGGGATCCCCTTTTTACCTTACCCCCCGACCCCCGCTGCCCCCCCCCCGCTCCCGTACCCCCTTTCGCTGCCGCCCGTTCGGAGCGGCCACTTTTCTACGCTCGTCCGTCCACTGACGCTTCAGACTGGGCTTGTACCACTGGCGGCACTGCAACGCCGTCACTCCCACCATGCGACCGCAGAAAACTTCGCGACTGCCAGAATCGAACGGCGTCGAGGCGGGGGAGGAGTGGAGTGTTCAGTTTTTTGGTCTTGGGTTCAGTAAAAAACTTGTTTGGGTTTGATTGGGTTCGGGTTCAGTAAAAAAACTTGTTTTGGTTCAGTGAAAAACTTGTTTGGGTTTGGATTTGTTTGGGCCAAAATCTGAAGGGGGAGGATGTGAAAATTATTTGGGTTCCGGTTAAGAAGAAAAAAGTTGTTGCAATCACGCGAATTTCCCATTGCCAATAAAACTTGAGACTCGAGGCTTGAAGGAAACATTAGACCCTCGTAATTTTCTAAAACAAGAAAACCAAAAATATTAACGTTCACAAAAATGGTCTCGATGTGGATACGAGTTTGTTTGGGTTGCAGCAGACCTACAAAAGTTAACGTCGTTGTTGAAGTACACGTCTGATGGCTAGACGAGATATCTTCAGTATTTCAAGCGCACGTAATTCAACAAACGAGTCAACGAGCTCGCAGAAGTGAAGATTTTCACTGCGAAATGATTCAGCGTTTTCCTTGCTCTCCGAACAATCTAATCGACACCCCAGCGACTAGATGACCCAAAATTTGGTAATTATGCAGTTTGAGGACTTTTCCGAAAAACAATCGAATTTTTTTGTCATGAGTTGCTTTAATTGGTCGCCATTATCGATATTTCGTCGGGGGAGGCTGAATTTTTCCATTAATACCATAAGTTATGGGCTTTTCAAGTTTCCGTAAATATATAAGAAAATACGACATTTACAAATGTTTCTCTGTATGTTTCAACTCTTAAAGGGTCAATTTAATCGGAAACTCTTAACCCAAACAAACAATCCCAAACAAACCCACGATATGGTCGTCGCGAACATCATATGGACGGATATATTGCCGAATTGTTCTTCAAGCGTCAATATCCAGACCATCGTGATCGATAATAGCTAGATCATGGTAAAAATCAATGTCTATTATTTCTCATAAAAGTCCAGAAAACCCCGTAATCTATGGTATCAATGGAAAAATTCAGCCTTCCCGAAATATTGATAGTGGTGACCAATGAAAGCAACTCATAAAGAAATTCGATTGCTTTTCAGAAAACTCATCTTACCTGTTTACGTAAAAACCCCATAACTTATGGTATTATTGAGAAAAGTCAGCCTCCTCGATTAAATATCAATGGTCGTGACCAATGAAAGTAACTTGAGGTAAAAAAAATGTTTTCCGTTGTTTTTCGGAAAAGTCCTCAAACTGCATAATTACTCAAAATTTCATCGAGGGTCTGAAACTCCGTTTCCAGAGAGTTCTTTCAGCTTATCTGGCAAATTGGTACGTATAAAGTGGCGCTTCGAATTTTCCGGGGTGATAAATTCAGTTTGATTCGTTGAAACGAAGTTCTCTTGGAAAACAATATCTCGATCAATTTGAGCTAGAGGTTGTATGGGTTTGTTTAGATATTGAGTTCAGAGCTTTTTGTTCACGAATTCCAGATTGTCAATTGAGAGTTCAGAAACTTATGACGTTTCCTCCGGATTCGAAAAATCCATCAAGAAAATAATCAAAAGAAAGGATTTTTCAGGAACCTCGACCTATGACAAGTACCAAAAGGGCAAGGGTCGAACTAGTGAAAAGTGACGAAGAGTCGGTTTTGGCCTAAGCTGGAGCACATGTGGTTAGCTGACGAACCAAGAAGGAAAAGAGCGGGGGGGAGAGAACCAGCTATACATAAGCAAGTACAGCGTGGCGACGATCGATTTCCGTGACCTCGCCAAGGAGGCGACGACCGACGGCCACCGCCGTCGTCGTCGTCGTCGTCGTCGCCACGAGACCTCGGAATCTCGTTCTCCATAGACACACACATACGCACGTGAAGAAACATTACGAGTCTTCACAGACAAAAGCGCTTATAACGACGAGGGCAGAAAACACGCAATAACGCGGTTCTCTTGCTTCGTTAGCGAACTCGGTAAAGATATTTACTTTCTGTGTATTCGAGGGTACGCGAGCGATCGGCTATTCGCGTCGTTTCGATTCTCTTCAATGCGCACTCATTTTATGTTCACCCTAAAACTCACTAGAACGTCGCGCCGTCCATTTTTCGGTGGATGGGGAACTTCCTGCAACTTTCGGTTATTTCCTTTCGCCCTGGAATTGACTAAAACACCCTAGATTTTCCCCCCAGTCATTACGGTATCAATATCATATTTTTGGGTTTGTTTGGGTTTGTTTATTTTTGAGGCTATCTTTGGCGTGTCGTTTATGAAGCTTGTAAGGTCATCCTGTTTTTCTTAATGCGACCAGGTCGTAGGCGGTTTTTCATTTTCTCGTTTGCCACGGGCTTTTGCCTCTCTTCCGAGGGCAAGGAATTCCAGCTCCGCAAATAGATCGATGACACTCCGCTACAGCAATCTCTGGGGACCCTCCGAGCCTCTATCGTCGGCTAAGTGCGCTCAGGCTCGCGAATGCTTTTGAGAGAAACATGAGGAACGTTCTGCACTTACCGTCGCGGACTACGCGCGTACGTAACCACACGATTCTCATCGACCGAAAATCGCACAACTGTACGAGCACGCGGAAATCGCCAGGTGCGAGAGAACCTCAATTATGGAAATTAAGACAAATGACTCCACGTAAGGAACCAAAACACGAATGATATTTGGAAGCCGTCTACAACAAGAGCCCTTAATGTTTTTCGTCGATCTTCATCGTGGCAATCCAAGGAATATTTGTTTTTAGTTCAGATTTTTTTCGACAGCTCGTTTGGCTTCTATGACCCGTTTTAAATAATGCTTTTAAATTGATTAATCAATAAAAATCTAATACAATTTGGAGAAAATCCGTTCCACCTGAAACTAATTTTAAATTCCTTTCTAATCAATGAGTACTTCTTGACATTACAAAAAATAGCGTTTCGAAGAATGAAAATTGAAAAAGAGAATTTGAAGGCTCAAATTGAAAGGCTCTGAGATAATTTATGACCCGTTTTAAATATTGATTTTAAATAAATTGATTATTAAAATACCTATTGTCTTAATTCGAAATGTAATTCGAAATCTAATTGATCAAATTTCGAGTTAATTTTGAATCAATATTTAAAACGAGTCATAAATTAGGTATCTCAGAATATGAGCCTTCAAATTCTCTTTTAAAATTTTTTTTTTTCGAAACTCTTTTTTTTAAACATCAAGAAGTGCTCGTTGATTTGAAATGAATTTAAAGTGAGTTTCAGGTAGATCGGATTTTTTTCCAATAGGTGTTATTTCGACAGTTTTGGAGATCTCGGATGGTGAGTCGCACTTGGGAGAATAATACAGGGAGCTAGAGTACTCGGGCTGTTGTGTCTCCCAGTGTGAAATCCAAGCGTGATCTCACCAAGCTCGTCCCCGAGCGAACGAGCGAATAAACGCATTGGGAAGTATGCCTGCATACGTGCAATGTGCAAGAAAGAGGGAGAGAGAGAGAGAGAGAGAGAGAGAGAGAAGACAAGGGTGTCTCTTCTGAAATAACCAAGAGAACGCGGGATGAGGTGCACGCACGCATGCGACGAGCATGCACGTCCATCCGTTTGTCCGTTCACTCGTCGTCCTCGTGAACATCGCACGCACTTCGGTGCACGCTCACACCGCGACCTGGAGAGAGAGAGAGAGAGAGAGAGAGAGACGCAACGTTCTTTCTCTCTCAGTGGCTGCTTTCTCCCTCTTTGCTTCTCGTAGATTCGCTGCGTGAGCCCGTGTGGGCTGCTGTATATTTTACCGACTGAAAACCAAGCTGCGTAACTTGCAATCGCAAAAGAGAAAGAAAGAAAACGAGAGAGTGCAAAAGAGAAATGGGCCGAAAGGGGACAGAAGGGGGAGGGGGTAAGAGTGGAGATCACCCTATATTAAGATTGAACCCCAAAGACACTAGCAAGGAAAGATCGTATTGTAAAAGACTCGCTGTTGTCATCAGAATTGATTTTAATCCATTTGTGGATTTGTCAATTATCAATTCGACATCCGATCTACTAGTTTCGTTCATCGATGCGTTTTTTCTAACGGCCAAAAGCAAAGCTCGTTTCCAATATATTCATAAGGTGGTACAACGCACTGCATGAAAATCAATAGATTTCGAGTAACAAAAGATTTATGGAATTTTTTTATTGCCGATTTGTTTACTTTAATTATATGAAATTATATTATATTTAAAGTAATACCAAAATTAAATTCAATATAATTGAATTGGAATATTAAATATAATTTTAATAAATTGTAAAATTAAACTTAATTAGATTAGATAACGTACATTTGATATTGCTTCTTTATTTAGTAATTTTATATTTATTTCAAAGGCCGTAAAAAATATTATCTTTTCTATCCTCGATCAAATATGTTTCTGTCTCTCTCTCTCTCCCTCTTAGACGTTACTCATTCTCACCGATGACTATCTCAAACGCTATAGGAGCTTGCTCGTATCATCTTGAAGTTCCAAATCACCACGAGGAAGCTACCAGAGCGTCCGCGTGGCTCTTTCAGTGTGTATTAATAAATCCGACCACTGACCTGGCTGACTATACATACAGACGTGGAGTAGAGTCGGCTTCGTGTAGGCAAACACAAACCTATCAAAATATTTATCGAGTATGTTGGACGTAATAGTACCATGTATCAAGTTGTCCAATTGGATTACCATGATATCGTACAATATGCTGATCGGGTGTGCGGAGATAAATCATAACTTCGAAACCTTTGATTTCATCATTACTCGAATTTATACGTTGAAAGCGGCTAATCTTAGCAAATGTACAATCCATTTTATTCAAATCTTCGTCAATTGGTAAGGTGTTTCTCATCAAAGATTAACAACTTTTTACAAAATTCTTCCCTTAGAAAAATTCTATTTAATATCACACTTTTTTATTTTATCGTCACGAAACTGGTATCATTCGCAGCTGATATTTAGCAAAACATTTGCATTGATGAAGATGTTATGAAAATTCAAATAAATTGCACAATTAATTAAAACGTCAAGGAAGATGTTACTTAACGAGCCCAATTAAAAAAATGATTAATTACTCATGAAGCTCCTATCAATTATAGCTAACGGTCGCGTATCCCTTAAATTATTTGATGAAATAATCATGAACCTGGTGTCAACTATAGCTGGCGTTCGGTTATATATTTGCTTCGATAAGGAAGCTGTTATCATTGCTATAATTTGTAGCAGTATAGTTCACTCCCTACAAAGTGTCCATGCGTGTGCTTTTGTTAGCAGGGAGATAGTTGGATTACCTTAAGAAGCGCACTATAAATAGTGAGTGGTCTATGAATAGGAGAGAAGGGAGTACACACGCTTTCTGTCTCTCTCTCCCTCTCTCACTCTTTCTCTCTTCGACTCGACAGCGTCGACGGTGGACTAGAGTACGTCGCACCAACCTCTTTACGAACTGGTATACGATACTGTATAGCTTTCTGGATGCATTACTAATGCTCGTAGTAAGCGACTATCCAACGCTTACACACGTTTCCAATTTGTGTCTACACTCTTGTCCAACCGTGTTTATGGAAGGTTTATGCGAACAGCGTTTCAGCGACATTGTTGCATTCGACAACTACCCTCGTCGAGTTCTCCAACATCCTATTGCCTCTGTTCCAACGAGAAATAACTGAGATGCCAGTTGAGTCGTTTGGCTCAGGACTGTTGAAAAACGTTTCCCAAAATTTGTATTAGTCGTACATTCCTCAAGGTTTGGAAAAAACGCATCTTTAGAGAATACTCAAATTTGGTTTGTCTTTTGAAGTATTTTCACCATTTTTAGGAGGCCTGAAATCTTAATGGCCTATTTGTACTTCTGCAAGAAGAGTAATGAAGAAATGAGGGCTAGAAAGTTCTCGAAGTCTTGAAAAAAAAATGTAAGCCTCTTGTAGATCTCGGTAATTTTCTTATTTTTAAAAAATAGTTTTTTCAAGTATTTGGTTTTTAGATGTTGAAGCCTTTTTGTATATCTGTAATATGATTATTGAGGAATTATTATTGACCCCTAAAAGGCCTCAAGGTTGAATAAAAAAAATTGACGAATCTCGAAAAGCCTCTTTTAGCTATAAAGTATTTTGAAAAATGTTTTCAATTTTTTTTCAATTTCCAAAAATAATATTTATTATTTTACGTTTTAAAATGATTCAAATCTTTATTTTATTTCCTACAGAAGGCCTGAAGCTCGATTCCGACCGTTTAAAAAAGTCGATCGTGTAACAATAGACAACGTAATCGGGAGGAGAGTTGCGCAACCACGAGACTACCGTTTAAGCGTGTAAATTGTAAAAGCCCTCTTTAGCGTGTGCACTCTGATAAACGCGATTGTCCACGAGGGTGGATAGAGATCGAAGGAGGTGTTTCGGTGCTCCGAGTCACGAGACTTTCCGGTTTACGTTCTCTCATACGCGATAAATTCATAGTGCTCCGAGACTTCGGAGAGACAATCTGAAAACGGAGGCTCGGCTGTTGCACCATCAAGATCGTTGACGCCTTGATCATTTACACCGATCTTTCTCGTTGTTCACGAGACTTATCGATAACCAATCAGAAAGCGAGAAATGCGTGAGAAATCCGATAAATCCTCGAACACAGAGATTTCGATAAATCTACTCCCAATGACGTTAAGACACTCGTATCCATATCTCATGACTAGGACTTCCATCAAATGCTTCCATGTTCATTCCGACGCGACCCAGATGTTTCTGATTGCAATTAAAAATGCAAGACATGAAAAATGACATCCGTCCGGAATAATTATTTTTTGTGAAAATGATAAAATTCCTAGCATCAACAGGAATGACAAATCGACGTTCTGTCATGAAGTCAGAAATATACAAAAATCAATGAAAATTCAAATAAAAATCCGAATTCGGAGAATAATCAGAAATTTGAATTTAAAAAATCAGTAAAAATTTGAATAAGAAACATAATTCAGAAAAAAAATCAGTAAATATTTAAATAACAATCAGAATTCAGAAATAGACATTAAAAAATCAGTAAAGACTTAAATAACAATCAGAATTCAGAAATAAAACTTAAAAAATCAGTAAATTCTTAAACAACAATCAGAATTCAGAAATAAATATTTAAAAATCCGTGAAATTTAAATAAAAATAAATATGAAAGTTGCCGAACGTGTTCGAAAATGCGAGGCTGGACTGCATTCGTAATCGTGTAGGTTTATTGTACGGTATACATAAATCCGTTGCATGTTACTAACAGCGATATAATTCGAGACAATTCGCTTACAGCGAGCGGCAAAACACTGAGGGACAATGGAACTCTCCAAACCTCTCTCTCTCTCTCTCTCTCTCTTTCTCTGTCAATCTCCCTCCCCCGCCCCCTCCCCCTCTTAGAGTTAGGCTTTTCTCAGTCTATCTTTCACTTCGCCCACGGATGTGCTTTCGCTCTAATACACCTCGATTCCCGTGTATCGTGTCGTTTTACCACAATGCCAGTGTGTGCAACTGCATAGCTACGATTTCTGACTCATGGCGAAAGCTCCCGAGATCGTACCCGCGGGCTTACCGGAAATACGCATCGAGCTGCCGGTACACACAATGTCTTCTAGGAGCTGTCCGAAACAACTCGTCATTCATTATACAATTCCACACAATTTACCGATTTTGTCTGCATCATCTATAATTCAATAATATCATCTAAAAAAATATTAACAATTCCACGGAATTTTACGAATTTTTCTAGGATCAAGAATTCCACAACGTTATCTGAAATTTGACAATAATACGACAATGTTTTTCAAAATGTTCAGAAAATCGCGAATTATCCAAAATGTACCATAACTTTTCAACCCAAACAAATCCAAACGAAACTTTTCCAAATTATTAAAGACCAAGAATTTTTGAAATTTTGTAGAGTTCCGCCAACCAATTGAATAAATTATTTTTTGCAAGCTGAATATCCAAATTCGTCCCGGTCTTTTTTTCTTCCACTTTTATTCGAGCGCCGTTATAAAAAGTAAGATTTTTTTGGGTTTTGTCTTAGCGAAGGACGAGACGAATTCGCTGATTCGTCAAGGATGTAATCGGGAGGGGAGGAGACATTTTTTTTGGTAAAAACGCGACACGAGAGAAAGAGGGACTTGTTATAATAATATGTTAAAGTAAAAAAAGGCGAAGTGAAAAAAAAGTCTCCGGTTGCTGTTGAGATGAAATTTGAGGCCGCGTTTCGTTGCACCTTGAATACACGTTCACGTGAACACGCGTACGCGCAAACGCGCGCGTGCAAGTGTCCCCGTGGCAAGGGCCATGCGCGAGAGAATCGAGAGCTCGCCTCGTACTTTCGCAGACTCGTCGCGTTCTTTGTTCGCGAAAACCCGACAAGATTCGTTCTCGCGTACCAACGGCTTCTATTTCCCGCATTTTCCAGTGACGATGAGATCATTTTCTGTTTGGGTTTCTTTAAATTAATTTTTTTAATTATTAATTATATACAATAACTTTCAACCACGTTATTGTCAAAAGTCGATTTTTTCAAACTGCTGCTATGATATATCAAAAACTAGATCATCGACTCCGCTAAAATTTATACAGCATCTTTAGTACACATATAACTACGAGTTGAACCAAAACAATAAAGATTGCTTCGTTAGTTTTAATTTTACAAGCTAAATATTCCCTAAAAAAGTGCGACAAATATAACTTTTTTTCTCAAGCTGAAAAAAGGAATAATTTTTTGGTATTCTGTCTTTATTTTAGTTCCATGCGGAGTCTCAAGTATCACAATTAAAATGGCGTTTGGTTTTTTTAATTTCAAATAAGCAGAACGGAATGATTTTTTATATGTCTTCCTATTGGGCGGTGTGTCTCCGATTACACTCGATATATTGATTTAAAAAATGCATAAAGTTTGTTTAAAGATTCGGAAAAATGATATAAAATTTATAAATTATTTTATTTTAATGGTTTGTCAAAAAACAAAACCCGAAAAAAAGCATTAGAAAAATTGTCTTTACACTAGACGAAGGCCTTAACAACGCTCATGTGGTATCGCCAATCTTAACGAGATTAATCGATCGTTCCTAGCCAAAGAATAATTGGAGCAGCGATACAACGATAATCGATTTGTAATGCAACAGCGCAATTTTTATGCTCGTCTCCCCTCCCCGACTATAGTTTCTTTCAATTCGTTCAATGCACACGGGGATAAAGGAGTCGTTCTCTTCAAATGTTTTTTTCGTCTCGCTGTTGAGCTCGCGACGCGCAGCCCCACGCGATTTTAATTTCAATTCATCTCTCATCCGCGACGAGAGTTCGAGGGGCCCGAGAAGAGCAGCTGCGAGACGTTCGATTCTCCACTTGCACGAATTGTATCCGCACGAACATCGCGTTGGCCCGAACCACGTGGTGACAAAAACGCGTGGTAAAAAGGCCAGAAAAGAAATTAATCCGACTTAAGCAACGATAAAACTGTATAGGATAATCAGGCGAATATTATATTATCTTATTTGATTTCTTATTTAATTAAAATGTATATGGTCTTTGAAGTTATTGAGAATATAATAAAATAAAATAAATAATAACTCATGAACGAAAAATTGTAACCATCGAGTCAATAAAAAATAAACAATAAATTTGAAAAATATTCTATTCAAATTAACAAACACCAATTTAGTCTAATTAATAATTCATAAAGACGATAAAATAATCACGATTTGATTTGCATAAAACCGAAGTAAAACTTTAAAAAATCATTAAAAAAATTATACATTAAATTTGTATAATAGTAATGATACTAAATGTCGATTAAAAAGAAATAATAAATTAGAATAAAAAATAGACAGCGATTCACGAAATGTGGAGAATGAAAAAATTGGTATGATAGAAATAAACGAAGGGTGGAAAAGTGAGAAAGAGGAAAAAGTTGGGAGTGCATGAGGGAAGGAATAAAAAAAGGTAAAGGATAAGGGAGATTAAAGGAGACAGTTTGATAGCGATAGTACAAATTAATGAATAGAAGTAAGGACGGAGATGAAAAAAAAGAGAGGGAAAGCGCGGAAACGGAGAGGGGGATTTGGGTTCGACGAAAATTTATGACCGTAAAGAGCGAGTTGTGAAGGCTGCGTATGAACTCATACCGGAGTCCGTTTGAAATTCTTGCTCGACACCATGTGGCTGCTAGCATGGGTCGTCCTCGAGTTTCAACCGAGAACCACCGTACAACCTACCACGCGAGTTCATTCAGTTTATTTTTTCCTTCGGTCTTTGTCACCGCGAGACATCACTCGAACTCGGACTTTTGGGCTTTCGTTACCGCTATCTTTCGGTGGTTCCTCCAAATGTTCGTCGATCCCGGACAGTTGGTTCGAAAGACAAAATAACTCGTTTGAGAAACACGTATGCATTGTTCGATCGGCGGTCCCTCGAAACTTATTCGGAAGTTACTCAAAATTAACATGAAATATGCTGTAAATCAATGACTCATCGAAAAGTCACCCAAAACGTTATGAAAACTTACTTTCAACAAGTTACTTATTTAAAAGTCACTTGAAACTTCATTAAACTTTATTTCGAAAAAATGAGTTAAAACTTCATGAAAACTTATTTGGGAAAAGTTAGTTAAAACGTCATGAAAACTTATTTGGAAAACGTGACTTATTCCTAACAGATTAACATCCAGAATAATGTAAACCTCGCTTTGAAAAAGTCGTTCTTATAAAATTAATCCAAACTTGAGCTTGAGTAGGTACAAGTTACTTATTCCAACGCGTATACAGGGTGGCCGGTTAACTGACGTCATAAAAAAAATGTAGACCCGGCATGTCGTGGGGAATCCAAAACACCCCCATGTATGTTATGCAATTTTTTATAGTTTAGGAGTTATGATTTTGTTTTTCGATTTTTTGAGGAATTTCGACATGACCAATTCTAAATAATTCTAAAAGAAAAAGCAAGAGACTTTTCAGTTTTTTTTTTGTTGTAACTAAATTCTTATGATTTACACTTGTATGCATAAAGTAATCAGGTTCGTAACTTTCAAGAAAGTTATGAAAATGTTGGCCTGAAGTTAAAAATTTACGTTCCGTGAATTATGACTTAAATTTTCAACTGTAAATTAAAAATCCAAACTGGTGACATAATGATTCTTTAGTTAGACTCAGAAATGCGCCAGACTCTCAGCTTTCATAATAATACAAAAAAAGTGGTACTTAATGAGGGAAAACAAAAACAAAAATACAACAGAAAAAAACTGAAAAGTCTCTTGCTTTCTCTTTTAGAATTTTTTTTGAACTGGTCATGTCGAAATTCCTAAAAAAATCGAAAAAAAATTATAACTCCTAGACTCTAAAAAATTGCATAACATACATGGGGGTGTTTCGGATTCCCCACGACATGCCGGATCTAAATTTTTTTTTATGACGTCAATTAACCGGCCACCCTGTATAAATTCCTTATAAAAATACTTACATATAAAACATACCTAAAATTTCACTAAAACTTGCTTTTCCAAAGTGACTTATTCATAAGTAACTTACAACTTGAACATTTGCACATTTTTATCAAAACCGGAACGATGCTTTTCAACTTTTTCATTAATTTATTTATTCGATAACGCAACCCTATACAAATGTACGGGAATTAATTATTTGAATGAATCGCACGAGTCTGTATCGCGTTCATTGACGGCGATAATAACAAGACGGTGATCGAGGACGTTCGACAAAAAAGTATGAAAGACGACAGAAAAGAGGCCACTCGTGATGTGCGTCGACACCTACGACGAGGGAAGACCTCCATGGCTTCGCATTTCGAGCCGCAACTTGTATACGAAATTATCGATAACTGCGCGACACATTTGCCTCGTCACGAAAGATAAAAATTAAAAAAAAAACTGGCCAAGTGCGAGTGGGACTCGCGCACGAAGGGTTCCGTACCATTATTTATAAAACGGACAAAAAATCATATCTGTTTTATGGGAGATAAACTTATTCTGATTACTAAGCTTATACTTATTAAAATTTATTCTGATTTTCGGATAGTCTTGATAAAATCTATTACTCAGTTCTGAATTTTATAATCTTAGTTCTAAACTTATTTTTAAAGTAAGTAATACATTCCATATTCTGTGAATATTTCAAGCATTTACCTGTTGCCGTTATCGAGATCAAGCAAAAATGAGCAAAACAATCACGTTTGTTGTATCGGAGCCCCCCAAAATATTTATTTTATTCTAGTTTTCAGTATTTGTTGTTATAGCGGTAACAGAAATACATCATCTGTAAAAATTTCAACTCTCTAACTATCACGGTTCACGAGATACAGCCTGGTGACAGACGGACGGACGGACGGACAGAGGAGCGAAAACAACAGGGTCCCGTTTTACCCTTTGGGTACGGAACCCTAAAAAACGGCAGAAAGCGAAGTCCTATACATCAGGATTCCCCTTTCAGATGAAAAAATCTTCGACGGGATATTTCATTTTTCATAACACGCTGAAAATATCTGAATAATATAAAAAGTTAACATCGTGCCCATTTCTTTAACGTTTTTCTTCATTTTTGTGTATCGTTATTTAAAATATCTTTTTCACTAGAATTTAAAAAATATAAATTTCAATTTTGAGAGCTTAAACGTGATGCAAAAAAAATCTCTTTTTTTTGTGTATAAGATGAATGTTCGCTTAAAAAAAAATATAATTATTTTTCAAAAAAATAATTATAAGGCTTAAGCTAAAATTATAATAAATTTGATTTCGTCAATATTTTACGTTGAAAGAACCATTAAAGGTGGTACTCCAACGATTGGCAATACATTCAAAACGAGGTATTTCAGGGTTTTGAAAAAATCAGTTCTTAAGGGGGTTAGAGAAGCATTTGAATAAAAATTACGAAGCTATCGAGGGAAAGCGAGTGGGTGAATATTCTGTAAAATATATACGTGCCAGACTATCGTTAATTTCTCGGTCTGTTAGAATCCGCTCGAGAACGCGAACTTTATGGAGTAGTTTTCTCAATCCTATCGTCTCTGTCTCTATTTCTCTCCGTTGAGGCTCTTTTCCCCTCACATCTCCGGGGATTCGCTCATCGCAGACCCGTGGTTCGTCGAACCTCGTTCGTCCTCTTTCCGCGAAGCTGAGACACGAATGAGAGAAAGAGCTCACGAGAGAGAGAGAGAGAGCAAGAGAAAGAGTGGCAGAGAAGGGGGGAGAGGGCAGAAGGATGAAGAGAGAATAAAAAAATGAGAACACAAAGTTGAGCTCGTGTGAGAGAGTGCAGAAAGAGCGAACATCGAGAATTGCCACTGGTTGGCAAAAAGGAGCAAAGGATCATCCCCCTCTCGCGACCGCCAAAGTACCCAGCCGGTAAAAGCTCGGCGAAGAGAACGAGAGAAACGACGGGGACACGGTCCCCTTGGCGCCTTGTTTCCCGTCATACGTGTGCCGATGAACATTCGAAATTTTAATTGGACTCGAATAATTATCCATTATGGAAAATGTTCAATTTTTGATTGACTCAAGCCTCGGGACGATCGAACTTTTCCTCCCATTATTTCGGCTAAAAAGCTTCCCTATTTTCGCATTCGAGAAAGAAAGATGACGTTTGATCTAAACGAACCCTACAAAATTTCTGAAAATGATTGAAAAACAATCGGAATGTACAAGACTGGCAGGGAAAACAATTGTTCGATTATAAGTAGATTCGTAACAATCGAACTGTCATGAATCAATTAATTGTAATTATGCACAAGTGGGGCACTACGCGAATTTTGGCGCCAAACATTTTTTTTTTGCACGATGAGTACAAAGTAGGTCGCCAGTAATGAATTTGAATCGGGGGAAACTGAGATTTTTATGATTTCCATTAGTTACAGGACTCGTGCAGTTTAAGGAAACGTACATCAAAATGGGAAATTTTTAATGCATTTTGGCGCCTTAATTGATAATGAAGAGTGGTAATATTTATAAAATAAATATTTCAGAATACAATACAGATGTAAAACCACAAACATATACTATTAGAGGTGACAAAAAATCAGGTTCTTCAATACCTAGCTTTTTTACCTAGCTTTTTCAATAAAACAAAAAAAATCAAAATAGGTATGGTGCCCTACTTGTGCATAATTACCCAATTTATGACCGTTCAATCACATGTTTTTCAATCGACTTCTCTCGATGATTCCCTATCTAATAGTGCCATTTGGAATAGCCCGCGTTTATTGATATTCAGGGAGTAACCGCGATTTTCCAAGCTCGCGGTAAATTCTGAATTAATTAATAGTTCGCATAGCGAGATGGGATTCGTAGCGGGGAGTGAACTATCGATTCGAGCAAATTTGGGTCCTCCGTTCAACTAATTACTAGCCGCAGTATTTGAATATTGCAGGGTTATATGGAAAAGACTCTTCATCGAGAGTGCCCCTACAAAATTCATTTCTCTCCATTAATTCCACAATTGTTACATATCAACTCGTGAAAAAAAAACTTTTTTTTTCGAAAAAATATAGCCTAGGTAAAAATAATGGGACATTTTTTTTCAATAGCAGTTTCTTAAAGGAAAAGGTTTGGTCTTTATAAAAAAAATATTATATTCATATTGAAAATAATAATAGTAAAAATAAATGATTAATTAATCACTAATTCATTATTTAATTATAATTGAATAATAATTATTCGATTATAACGAAATAATTTTGTTCGAAGTACTTTCTAATATTAAATTTTGTTTTATACGCATTGTGATTAATAATGAAGTCCTTAATTATTAAGGATTATGGCTATCAATAAAAAAAACTGTGTCCACACGAGGGACACTTTAGTGTACATTACCGAAATTCATGACAGAGTTCTAGTGGTGGTTGATAAATTAGATATCACACATCATCGCAAGAAATAATAAATCGTGAAAATGTGTTTGGGGTACCGAGTGACTCATTGTTGGATCAATATCAGCGTATACGTGAGGATGAGAGCAGCGGAAGAGTTTCGTTGCCTATTGAACGTTTAGGGCCCATATTAGCCTTCGCGTGTGCGCAATCGATAACGCAACCCCCCCCCTGTCCCCGCCCTTCCACCTACCATCTCTCACTCTCTCCCTGTCTCTCTTGCAGCGTGTGTGTATTTCCAGAACAAATACGCTAGGGTGGAGTGTCGCAACTTGTGTCACTGTAAATTAATTCAATTTCGTGACTATCGCCAGGATCAGTTGGAACAGGCAATCTCGAATTCACTTTCAAATGGATACCAATCGCTTCCAATTACATTCTTGTCTCGACGTAACACGTACGAGCGAACACAATGTTGTATTATGTAAAAAAAAGTATTTGTTTGGGTTCGAAAAAAAAAAATTATATATCGTATTATTATTATTATTTATATTATTATTATTATTATTAAATAAGGCAATTATAATAATTGATAGGAAATTAGGATTTCACTGTACTCACTGTACTTCACTGCTACAAGTGTTTAGTTCGTCCTGGTGGTAAGGTCATTGCGAGATAGTTAATCGAATCGCTCGCTCGAATGTTTCTAAGTGAATTGGCGAGAGGAAAAGTGGCCGGAAGGGTGTTCGGGAGTAAAAACGTTTGTCCAAAAGGGTGAAGGAGGGAGACGAAAAAAAACGAGATTATCACGTGGTGTGTGCCAGCAGCGTTACCATAGTAACACCTTTTCTCGTGTGGTCCACGAAAAAGAGGAAACGAGAAAAACCCTCGTGCACTCCACGCCTCGTACCCTCCACGCCCCGTATCGTTATCCAGCCCCGGCGTGCGTGTAAAATATACACGTGGGATAAACTCGTACAACGTACAATATGAAGCCATAAAATGGGTCTAGGGATTTTCTTGGTCTCCCTATTTTCTCCCTATTTTCTCCGTATACCGAAAAAGTTAAGACCGAAATGGAAATATCCTCGGTTAATGTTTACGTCCAGGGTTACACCTGACCAATGGTGTCAGTTCACGTTTCAACGTAAAATTCTTCGCTCTTTTGTTCGCTGATGTAAAAAAATAAATCTTCCCATTTAAAGAAACGAAGTTGTACTCGAAATGACCTTGGGGATGAGATTGACGAAATGACCTTAAAGATGAAGTAGAAGGTCAAATTGGACGTCTCCATTAAAGACCTTAGCTTGAATGCCTTTTTTTATAACTAACACTCCGAGATTTCTAGGGATTTCCACAGTTTTTCGCCACCCTGTATAAGTGTAAATTCATATATAAAGGGAAGGAGAGAGAACGTATGCAACGAGGAGCGATTAAGAAATCACGTGGTATATAATTTTCGGATGGCACGTGTCACGTGTTAGTAGACAGAGAAAGACGAACGCCAAGCTATGGTTGGGGGCAATTCCAGTTTGGGTCGAGGGTCGTTTCAGCCCACTCCGATACGTGTGTACTGAAAGGGCTACTCAAAACAGAGAAAACTCCTCTTTTTTCAATTCTAAACTCTCAATTTCTTGATGCGTACGTAAAAAACTCGGATGGATTTTGGACCGAGAAAGAAAAAAGGTGGGGCTCGTTGGAACTGAGGAAATGAGAAAACAAGATTCGTTGGAACTAAAAATTACAAAATTAATTAGATTCGTGGGAACTAAAAATAGAATAAACGAAACTACATTATTTGCAAATAAACAAATAAAATGAAAAGTAAATTCCTAACACCTGAAAAGATTGTGAAAACGAAAAAAGAATCGTTAGCAGTAGAGGATTTAAAAAATACATATTTATTACAAAAACTTCAATGAGCCTCCGAAGTACTTTCCATTAGAGGTAACTTGTCGAATCTTTTTTGTTCGAGCGTTCGGACGATTTAGGAAATTGGTCTTGTGCGACGCCTGACATCGCCTTCATGTTTCGCGGCGAGGAGATCGATAGAGAAAGGCCAAACCGAGGGACCGTGGCAAGCGAGAATCTCGGGGCCATAATGGCGGTAACGAAAGACAAGCGAAAAGAGTTTATCCTTGAATTACTTGCGAAACTCGCGTATTCGTTGGTCCTCCTCCCTTTCTTGTTGTCGCAACTTCGGACCGCAAAAATCTCTCTCCCGACCCCCCGCCATTCCTCCCCTCTCACCCTCGTCTCTCGCACACGATCGATACGCGATCTATATTTATCACGCGTACACACGAGCAACCCAATATATGGATCTACCGATGTATGGTACACTTTCTCGAAATGGCCGTTTCCTGAAATCCTTCGACGACCTCGTGCGCCCACTGTAGACGAACGGGACACCCTCGAAATAAATCCTACGCAATTTTTTTTACGATTTTATCGGACTGGTATTATATATCAGCCTGAAGGAAGACTACCAGTCTGGAGACCGAAGGAGGCCTTAATTTTCACCGATTTTCTAAGGGGGGACCATTAAAATTGAAAATTATAGGAAGCGATGAGATTTAAATTACCATTGTCGGAACCTAACGAATTTTATTTAAAAATATATAATTCTGTTCTCAACAATTGTAAACTTTTCTTTTCCTCAAAGTACCCCAAACCTAAACAAACCCAAACAAACTCGCCCAAATATTCTCGAGGATCACCCTTCCTTCGGGGATTTTTCGAAGCAACTGTTCTATAATTGTGGCCCTCGAAAAATTTCGTCGACCATAAATCTCGGCAGTTTGCGCGAACGACCCAATACGATATTACGTTTATTCTTTCCTCATTTCGTTCGTCCCCCCCCCCCCCCTCTGCCACTCATCCCGCAGATGTACCTTTTTACCTTCCCTACCTGCCATTTATCGAAACGAGGTTTCGACCCGTGTACGCAAGCGTGTATCGATCTGGGACACCAAATTTGTATTTAGCAGTAAGAGAAAAGAAATGCACCGAAAAAAAAACGAAAAAATGTTATCGTAAGTGAAGGTACGCCCCGTAATTACGATGACGCAATTTTCGATCGTAAAACATAAAACGCGTTTTTTTTAACGCTCTTGCGCAGTGACAGATGCGTCGTAAATATCGACGAAAAGCTTTTCGCGTTTGCGATTCTTTTTTTCTTTCTTTACTCTCCTTTTTAATTTTATTTTTTATCTCTTTGCTCGCGCGGATTACGAAGACGCGGTTTGGTCCGAAAAGAGATAGGATCGTGGAGATTCGAAGACGCAGAAAGTTGATCGGAGGTATAGGAGCAATTTTTGCCAAATCATTGCATACCAGCTGCAGTCGTTCGTCACAACGAGAAACGTGAAGTTTGGTTAAGTGTGCATTTGCATCTTCACTGGTGATGCATTTTTGTCCATCTTGGTAATTCCCCGACCAGACGACCGAGACCAGGAAGATAAGAGAGGGGAGGAACGGAGAGATGAAGAGAAAGAGAGAAATGCAGGAGGATGGAAAGAAATACGTGTGTGTGAAGACTGCCGAATACTCAGGAACAAAGTGCATTTTTCTCTCTCTCTCTCTCTCTCTCTCTCTCTCTCTCTCTCTCTCTCTCTCCCTCTCTCCCCCTCTCTTGAGTCGTCCAATCTTTTCATCTCGAGCTTTCTTCACGTCCGCATATAGACGTTTCTTCGTTTCATTTCGCTTTCTCGAAACTTCGCGTGCGCTGAAGAACCCACGGTTTTGCCTCGATGCACCGAAACGTATTATAATTCATTGCGAGCACGAGTCGAACGGGAAAATCGTTTTCTTCGTAACGTCCACGAGAGATTTGTGACTGCTGATTTTGTTCCAATGGAACTTTTCGTTAAACTCAACGAAAATCGTTTTTTTTTACCCTTAATTTCCATTGGCACAGAAAGAACACAAAGAATTGATTGTTTTTATTTTTCTCATACGAGTAAAGATTCGATCCACAAATTATTTGAAACCAAAACAAAACCAAACAAACCAATTTTTTTCCAATATAAGTTTTCGTTAAACTCAACGAAAATCGTTTTTTTTTTATCCTAAATTTCCATTGGTACAGAAAGAACCCGAAGAATGTATTGTTTACTATTTTTCTTGTACAACTAAACATTTATTCCATGAATCATTTAAAACCCAAACAAACCGAAACATTAATTTTATTTCCAATTCGATCATAACGATCGTATAAAATCATACGAAATCATACGAATAAAAGATCGATCGTATAAAATCATACGAATCATTCGATTCGTATGATTTTATTTCAACAGAATTCATTTGATCTGATAGCAAGCAGCGAGAATCGAATATATGCGAAAAGTTTCAGAAGAAAAGATGCTCCGCCGTCGCAACTATGTGTGTTCGCTTCTTCATCCTTGCGTACTTAGGCCCTATTGAAAACTGGTATTGTACAGACACAATGTAGTGCGTGGACGATATATCGTAAGAGTTTGTTGCACTTGTGTTGCAGTGACCACGATAACTGCAGCGTAAGAGGGAGTCGTGCTTAGAAAAGTGCCAACCGAGGGAAACATCGCGGAGAGGTGGAGGGGAGAGGAAAAAAGACAGAAAGAGAGAGAGAGAGAGGCAGACAGACAGACAGAGCGAGAGAGAGTGAGCGAGGAAGGGAGAGGGGTCGGGGGACACCGGCGGCGTGTTGTCGGTCGCGCGCATCCCAGCCGTGGTTTCCGCCGGCCTTGGAGCCACTGAACCACTCCGTGGTTCAACGATTTGGTGATGCAGTGGTTCCCAACGAGGCTATACCTCTCTCTCGGTCTCGCTTTATCATCCTCCTCGCTCCCTATCGCCCTCCAGTAAACAATAAATGCACTCCGCTCAATCTATTATTGGGCAGTTTTTTTGCCCCCAACCATTTATCGTTTTCTAGCTTACAAATTCGAGTAGGAATTCTTTTTTTTCCACGTCGAAGAAACAATTATTATATCAATAATTATAAACGATTACTCATCACTTTTATAAAATTTGACACGTAATTTATGGTGCAAAATATATTTATTATGATTATTATTTGTGGATACTTTAATTGAGATTTATATTAATAAATTGAGTTGATGTTAATAACTAATTTCACTTATTTATATGAATTAATAAATTTAATGTACAGTGATGTACATTAAATATGATGCACATTTGATGTAATCGAATGGTTTTATTCCGCACGACTTTAAGTGTTGCTTGTACTCAATTGTTGTTGTTCTTCGTTTTTCGGTTTTCGTCAAGTTTTTTGTTTGTTTGTGTGCGTACAAGCGTATCTTAAAAGGATAAAAAAGGGCCAACATGGACGACACCGAGTCGCGATTCGATGCGACTAGAGGCTTTTCGTGAGCGAACGATTCGACGTGGAAAAAGTTCTCCGTGGGGAATCTCGATTCTCGAATGCGAAGCACGTGTCTCGGGCTCCTTCCGTTCTTCCTTCGTGTCGTACGAGTGACGAGACTCCGACGACGCGGCTAACGAAGCCAGCAAGACGAAAAGAGCGAACGGGCTCCCTCCCACATCGCCGGAACGACAATCTTTCGCGCGTACACCGACCGACCGATAACAACAATAATCCTCTTTTTCCAAACGTAAAAAAACGAATTCGGTACTATCTCCCAGACTCATTTGGAGGAACGAGAAGCAAAACCGTTGAGTTTTTCTTGGACTAAGAAATTACAACTGTTAAGATTTGTGTTTTGCGAGTTGATCTTCTATTTCGTAGTAAAGAGGACAAAAATCATTGGGATTTCGATGAACGAAGTAATTCCAATTGCCAAGATTTGTCTTTTTCAAGTTGATCATCCATTTTGGAATAAAAATGCCACAAACAGTTAAAATTTTAATAGACAAATTCGAATTTTCAAGATTCGTCTTACTCATTCGAAAATTTTATTCGGAGCATCGCAAAAGATATTTTGCTTTCACGTTGCAAATTAATTTTTGAGCGCAGGTAAAAAGAATGTTTGATATTTCAATGAGAAAAAAAAGAATACGAAGCAACGATCGCTGAGTCCGATCCTCCGAATCCCTCGAGCCCCTGAAGCAAAATTACAGATTGCCTTTTTCGCGTAAAGTTTGCGTGAAACTATCGAGTCTCCGAAGCGATTGAAGAAGGGAAAGTAGAACGTTACTTTCGAAGAAACCTTCTATGTTTAGCCTAAATTATAAATATTTCTATAACTCGAAAAATTTGACGAATCCCACGTGGGACCACACAGAGAGGGTCGGGTCACGAAAAGGACGCTTGAAACGACGATGAGCCACGTAAAGAGTTGAAAACTTTCGAAACCCCATAACCGACTCGAGAAAGATATACGATCGGCCTTTTTACCAAGCCCAACTGTCAAAAAGCCCGAAGATTACGAAAAATCACTGATTTTCGTTCCTCCAAGACCCACCGATTCCAAACGATATTCTCATACGAAACATTTACGCGTTCGTCATGGGGCACCGTTGGAAGGTTCTTCGGGCGATCCACCCTCGCCAAAAATGCAGGTATACCGAGGAGAGGCAAGAATACCTCGCGTTTTCTCGACTGGCTGGGAGAGCCCTCTTTCCACGAGATCGTAACAGCCCCAGGATCATTTTATACCCAAAAAGGTGAGTGTATGGGTGGCTCGATTCTTGGTGGTTCCCCTTGGACCGCGTTCACTCCGTTTTTTCGAACCAACACGAAAAAAGATCCCGAAAGAATAAAGCAAAAAAATGTACAAAAGAAAACGAGGCAAAGAAAGATGAATCGAGAAACTCAAAACTCTGCTCTCCTTTGATCCTTCGCGTGAAGGTTATGCGAAAGCCGAAACTAGATACGATGAAGACAGTCGAAAAATCGAAACGGTAAGGGTCAAAAAAGATCCACTTGTTAAGCGGATATGTCTGGTTGTTACGGATGAAAAAATACGTTTTTTCCATAGAACATTTAATATTTTCTCATTTTTTAAATATCTATCTTTCCTGTAAAAAAAAACTAGAAATTTAAACGCGATTATCTCGGAAACCTATGAATATGTTAGGTTCATTTTTCGGAAAAATCACTCAAGTAAATAATTACCAAAACATTTTACAAGTATCACAAAATTATTATTAAAAAAATGTATTTATTCAATGATACCGTATAGTGTATTTCAGTAAAAGGGCATTATTATGGATTATTGAAAAATCCCATAGTTTTCCTGAGCACAAGTAGAACCCCTTAAAAATTTCGTTTTTCATCCCAACTGCTCGCTCGACCATGAGAGGTACACGAAACGGACAGCAGCCAATGATTTACCGGCTTCAACAATTTTCTTTCCTCTCGAATCCTTATTTCTTTCCCGGAATATTGACCGTCACGTCTCTCGAGATTATTATTATTATTTAAAACGTTATGTTTTTTTTTGTATTTCGTATCTACCTGATTGTGAATTAACGTCAGGTATAATTGATGAATTTCGCGGAAGCGGACGCCCCCGTCATTTGCCCGTTTTTGAAAGACCGAGAATCGACCCGGATCGGACGATATCGTCGAAGGCAAATTTCGAAGACGATTCATCAAAATTCATCACGAATACCCGATTCAGTTTTTACAAGCGCTCCAACGGAAATTCGATACCAATTGGCATTCATCAATGATCTATTGAGATTACGTAATTTCCAGCTATTACAAACGTTATTACTGTTGTCATTGTGCGAGTGAGCCAATTTTGAAGAAAAATGATTTATATTTTTTAAAGGTTTTTTTTCCAAAAGGCTAACTTTATCTTTGGAAAATCGAGGATCAGATCAATCGGGTGAAAAAAGAGATTTGTAAGACAGAAAAACCATTCTTTTAATTTCGATTGGATTCGAAATATGATGTTATCTTTTTTTCGTTTTGAGCATTTGCTACGAAGCACAATCCACAATGGCCCTTCTCATGACCACTACTTTTCACAACAATGAAAATGACTCGCCAAATGTGTTGGTAAGCGCAAAACTCGAAATAATTAATACATTTAGCCGTTTAGTGTCATAACGCAGGAAAGTCCGGAAAGTCCACTTGAAAAATCCCCAAAAAAGAGGCAATGGGAAATTAATTAAGAGAAATAATTTAATTCCCGAAGCACGAATCTACCATTCATTTCCCCCAAAACCCAAAATTTCCATGAAAAAATCGTCAAAAACTTGTAAAAACGCGGTTTTTTTTGCTGAGTGCAGTGCTTTCAACGAAAATTCGATGATTTTCGTAATCAGCTGAAAATGTTCTATTGCATACACCCTCAAAACCGAATGAAAAAAAGAACGATCGTCCCTCTTACCTAGGCGTATCGAAGCCTTCTTTGTTACGACTATCATCGAATTTTCGTTTTCATTTTTCATTCGCTTTCATTTCACCCCCCCCCCCCATTTCACGGATGACATTCCTGCGTGGGACACCCTGTATATATATACATATATATTAGTTCCAGATCCATAAAATTCGAAAATCGATCAGTCGAACGAATATAGGTGATTAACAATCGATTATTTCTCATAAACTATCGACACTTAGGATCAATCGTGAAGCATCGCGGATCCCTGGAGAGCGGTGAAAGAAAAATGATACGAAAAATAGGATAAGTTGAGGATGGTAGAAGACGTCGAAGGATCGCGTGTGCGCTGAATACGAGAGAGAGAGAAAAAGAGAGAGGGAGGAATGAGGGAACCAGAGAGGAAGAGAGGAGTGGGAGGGTGACCAACCAAACCTGCAGACACAAATAAATAGCAAAAACTTAATAATAGAGAGCACACAAAGACGAAGATCCGGGGTTCGCCAAGGCGCGGCGAACCGCAGGAAAAAGAGGCCATGAGAGGGAAACCGAAACGCAACAAGGGGAGAAAGGAAGAGGAATGAAAGAGAGGGAGAAAGATAATATCCACATCAGGAGCAGTAACAACAGCAGCCCAGAAGCGGCGCGCTTTTGTCTCAAGGCAAGCCAGCCTCTCCTGTGGGGGGCTCGCTTCGATCTTCAAGAGGGAATCGAGGGATCGAGGGAACACTCCCGTGCAACCAGGGGCGGAAGCGAGGTAGGGAGAGAGAGAGGGAGAGACGGGAGACAAAGCAGAACACCGTTGATCTCGCTTTAAATCCTTGTATATAAATATATAACATATATATTGACACGTGAATATGCATTATTCAACGAAACGAGGATGCATAGTTTATGAGAAATTTTTGAATAACTGAAATCCCTTTTTTTTTCAATCAAAAAAGTCTTCGAAGCAAAAGAGAATTCCTCCGACAAATCCTTGATTCACGTTGATTAAACTTTTTGACAAAGTTAAACCCTTTTTTAATTAAACTTTATTATTTCAATGAAAGAGGAATTGGTTTTTCTATTAATTTTTTTTAAATTAACGCCATACGAATTTTCATTGTGTTTCATTTTCATTGTACATTATACATTTAGAATTTATTCATTTATATTTTACAATAAATCTAAGTAACTTTGACCGACTTTGACATTTATTTTTTTTTAATGATATTTTTTTATTTTTGAATAAAGACGATTGCTTTAACATTTTTTAATGTTTAATTGTAGGAACATCTTATTTATTCAAACTTTTGTTGTTAGTAAAAAGAAACTAACCAAAAAATGTTTAATCGTTTCGCTTGGCAACAATTGATCACCAATTTTTTGACAGTCGATACATTTATGACAACATTTACAAATCGGCGAAAATCCAAAATGTTTGATTCGCATTTATAATTTGGTCATTTTTTGAAGTAATTTCATCTTGGTATTTAAGTACATCGTATTTTTTGGGCGATTCATTTCGGATGAAACGAGATGACGGTCGAAACTTTTATTGGCTTTATCTTCTCGTTGACCGCTCTGGACTTTCTTGCCTCGTCTCCGATCGTCTTTGTTCGTCCGGTGAGTACGTTGACTCGCGAGAAATCTCAAGGAAATAGGTAACGTGTATTTTTGGAAGAAGGACAAAAAAAGTAATTCCGGAATTAATCATTCTGCTTGATATCGGGGAAAAGGCGTGACGAGAGAGAATTAGAATGGGAGAGAGAAAGAGAGAGGCTTCGAGAGGAACAGGTAGTCCTTGAAGCGTGCCATGAATCGCGAAATTGTTTTTACGAATGTTCGGCATGTTAATGAACTCTTCGTGCTCCGAAGTGAGTAACAGACTGAAAGATTGTTTTCGCCAAACAAAACATTCTCTCGTTTTCATTTAAAACAGGTTTAAAATTACCTTGGACCTCATCATTATTTTTTACCGCAATCATTCAATTAATGGAATCGTTAATTTTGTTTAATTGCTATCATTAAGAATCATAATTTTTTAAAAATCATTTATATGAAACGAAATAAAATAAAAAATTTAATTAAATAATTTTTGTCCATTTGTGCAAGAAGTGTAATAATTGAATGAACTCGAAGCAGCACTGATGCACGATATTTTTGTAAATCATATTTCAATATTAAATCATTGCTTTTTTATATTAAAAATTTGTACTTACGCCATAAGGATAATAATTGAATCAACTCAAAGCAGCACTCGTGCACAACGTTTGTTAGTATTGCATCGACAATTGGTGAGGTGTTCTCGAAACGAGGTTATACATTTTGCAATGGCGATTGCAATACATTGTTCTCGTTAGAATATTCTGAGCTCGAATTCATTGGCCAATCATTAAGCTCCACTAATTATTACAACTATCAACATTTTTTCTCAATGTTGATAATAAATAAAAGAAAAATTCGAATTAATGTTTTTTCTAGAAGCCAAGTAGCCCGGGCTTGTAGACAAAATTCCAATGCAATAGAACTGATTCCATCGGGGAATCGACGAGCAATAAAAACAACCTAATAGGACACAATTAATACATGTTGATTCTCTTTATTGCAACAGAGAAATAAGAAATCATTTTCTGTCTGTTTAATTAATGAGAGCTTTATTTTTCTTCGCCGAATTACGTAATAAATGGAAATTGTCATTTTTTTTAAATTAGGATTGACTCGACCTTCATTTAAGGTTGACTTGTTTCAGGATCGAATCTGAGTGAGTACAGAAACGTAAATGGAGTAAGAATGAATCGGAAGTATGAAAATGGAGAGAGCGAAGCCATCCTTGGAGAGTCGATTTCGAGACAAAGAAATCTGGCTCTTTTTGCAAGGGGCCGAGCAGGCAATCACGGTCACTGCCACGTGATCGCGAAAGACATCGAGGGAGACCCCTTTTTTCTAACTTTTACTTCTTCGCGATTGAGAGTCGACGGAAGAGTGACGACGAAAAAGAATTATTACATCAAAACCTGCAACTGTGTCAATGAATATTTTTGAGTTAAAGTCAATTTATATTTTCATGTCTGAATTAATGTTTGCTTTAAAATATTTTTTCGAAAAATGTATTATAATTTCATTATTTGAATAAATAAAATGCAATTAAAAGAATCTATTGAATTAAAACGGTCGGCGGCTCCCAGTATGAGCCGCCGGAATAAATAAATATGTAAATAAATAAATATCATCCGAATTAAACAATCTTCGAATCGATAATGCTCGAAGGCTAAACGAAAACTAAAAATGGAGCGGGAAGGGAGGGGGGTGTGTAATACTAATTGTGCAGGAGTGACGGGCAACCGACTAGAAAGAATGGTTAGCGGAGCTCGAGAGTAAGAGAGAATCCACAGGGAAAGGCAGACAGTCTTGAATCTTGACCTAGGACACGCATCGACTACCCGCGTCGCAGTTCGACGTACTATGTGCACCACGTTGTATATACATCTTGCACTATCACGCCATACACAGCATTTGTCTCTTTTTTCGTTCGTATTTATTGAAGGTTGTAGAAAGAAGTTTTACGTTCAAGGTCAATTGGTTTTGATTCTGGAATGAGAGAAAGATGGAGCTGTCCAAGTTCGAGGTCGGTCTTTATTTATTTTCTTTCATCCTCCAAATCGTGGGAGTTGTTCCTGCCAAAATGATCGATTCGTCCGAACCGAGAGGGCACTGAATTTTTTACCAGATCGGAAAGAAGACGGCTGCTCGTTGACATTACCATTTTTTGGCATTTAAATTTTTGTAAATTCCAGTTTCACGTCGTTTCGATTTTTGTAAATTTTATTTTTTTTACGCTTCAAATTGGTAAATTTTATTTTTCTGAAGTCTCAATTTTTGTAAATATTTTTTTTACGTTTCAATGTTTGTAAATTTTATTTTGTTGGGGTTTCAATTTGTGTATATTCTCGTCGGTTTTCGGCGTTCCAATATTTTGACTTTGAATTTTTTTTGTTACGTCGTCAATCCTGGACCTGCATTTTCGTCATAAGCAGGGATTTTCAAAGTGGGGGCGCGCCCCCCAAGGGGGGCGCAGCGAACTGCAAAGGGGGGGCGTGGGCCTCTAAGGACCTTAATTACACATTACTTGCATTTACGCCCTATGTACGTATTTCACACAAACTTGGTAATATACATAGGTTTAAAAGTTACTGAAAACATT
>JAPYZJ010001580.1:0-38928 GCA_030522765.1 Ophioninae sp. B BG-2022a
ACGTTTTTATCAATAAAAATAACATTATATAACACTTTAGTATGATTTCTTCAACCTCCAAGAAAAAGTGATCCGATTCGCCTCGGTCTACCCTATATATATGTGTGTGTGTGTGTGTGTGTGTTTGCTATAATCGCGAAGTTTGCGTTAGCCTTACAAAAATTATGGCACAATCTTGTTGCTACGACAAATTTGATGATCGGTATACCTACGAACCGAGTTGAGTTATCGGTTTATTATCTTTTGGATGTTGAATTCGCGAGAGGGGGGGAGGGGTGGAGGCATCGATTTGATAAAATTTTCGTTCAAAATTTGAGTCTACGAAAGAAAGAGTAGATAGGACACAAGTATCGAAGAAAACAAAGCAAATTTATAATTTATTTTTTTTGTTATGAATTCTATTTCATATGCTTTATTTCTGGATTAAAAAATTTTTTTTTCAAATAAAAACAAATATTTTTTTGTTTAAATGAATACTAAAAAAATGTATCCGACAATAAAACAGAACAAATAATTGCGTGGAATTTTCTTTAATTGTATAAAATAATTGGATTGCCTCTGAAAATTGCCGAAATATTAGATCCGACTTTCAATCTAACACCGGGTGTTAACGTAGTTTATTATTAAACTGGATAAGGAAATGTGAGCAGCCTTGCAGTTTTGGTCGAAGCTCAACATCGGCGTTTGCTAAATTATCTCGGGGTCGATTCCACGTCAACCTTCTCTACTTCTAACACTGCTTCCGAGTTCACCAAAACCGATAATTTTCAAGGCGTCGATTTGAAATTTCCGCTTGTCGTTCGCGTCACGCAGTCGTTCGAAAAAGTCGCACGAATTTTGGACGGTTCGATTATACTTGATGCAATCGCGAGCAAGTGTGTCACGCGGAATGATCCAATAATTTTTATATTTCAGCCAGCTGCAGTAAATACAGGACATGGATCGCTCGCTCTGATTACGGGACATTGAGAAAAATCGCTGAAATTCTTTCAATTACATCGCCAAATGGGTTGAGTGAAATGTCTTCGGTGTCGAGAACGAAAAAAAAAAAAAAACGAAAGAAAAATGGGGGAGAGAGAGAGACTTTCTCGTAACTTTTGTTCCTCCCTCCATCAGCCGAGGTTTGACGAGCTATGAGATTTTTCGAGAGCGAGAAAGAGCGCATCGATATTCATAGCGAAGTGCGCGTCGGGGGTTCAATTTTTTTACCCCAATGTGTGTGTGTGTGTGTGTAAAAAACGTATATATATACTTGAGCGGTAAATATTCGGGCGGGGAGGGAGAGGGGTTTCGAAACGAGCAACGAGAGGTTTTAGGGGTTATGCAAACGGGAGAAAGGATAGCGGGGGAGTGGAAAGGCTGGATGAATGATCAAGACCGAGAGAAGAGAGAGGTTGGAGAGGGAGGGAAGGCAAGGAGTCTAGGGCGGACAGCAAAACCATAGTCCCGGAGAGCTTTCGGTCGCTTGATTGGAAAGGACAGGACTATCCGCAATTTGCGATTTCAAGGGTGTCGCTAGGGTGGAAGAGTCGGAAAAAGGGCTCGCGAAAAGGTGAGAATTCGCTTGTCTTTTATCCAAAGACCTTATTGGCGTTTCTTCTCTCATCTCCTTATCACTCTCTCTCTCTCTCTCTCTCTCTCAGTCTTTGTTACTATCTACTTTCTACATTTCCACATTGTCTTTAACGGTCGCCCCTCCTTTCTCCCTTCTCTTTTCTTCAACGAGAAATCCTCTTTGCATTTTCCAGAGGGAGATCTTGAATCGTCAATACTTTCGACCAATTTCGAACATTCGTTGAAAAAGGGAGCCCGGATTTAATCTTTCGCGACGCAATGCTTTTTTATGCAAAACTTTTCGGTAATTTTCTTATACTCGTTGCTGGAAGAAAAACGAAGAAGTAAATATTGAATGAGAAAAACAGAGAGAGAGATTGCTATGTATTTGCAAATAAGAATTAACTATCGTTCGAAGTTTAGAGAACAATCTCTCCTTGATTGCTGGGCGAACAATCATACGGGGACGTTATCATCCGAATCGAATATTCCTACCGATTTTGAACGTAGCTGTATTGGTTTTCAGCTTTTTCACCCCATTGCTCCCAATAATACATTTTTTCCCCATTTATAGGAGCTTTTATGTATGAACATTTTGAGCAAATTTTCGTACGTAAAACTAGGTCACGTTGATGGGTTAAGCTCTCGTTATATTTTTGAAACATCGCTTGAGACTATTAAAATTGAAGTGGAAGCCCAGCATACCCGAACTAATCGTGGATTAAAGATAATCTTTTGATTACAACGCTAAAACTGCTAATCAAGCTGAACGCTTTTTTTTTGCAAAAATATTTCTTTCCAAATGCAATGCAAATTTAAAGATTGTTTCTGTTACGTAAAAAAGGTATGGATTATTAACCCTTACATACAGTAAAAAATAAACCGATGAATGTTATTGTTTGGGTTTGTTCGAGGATGTATGTTTAGGTTTATTTGAATATTCCCGTTTGGGTTTGGGTTTGTTTCGGTTTGTTTGGGTTTGTTCAGATTACCTCGAATATTTTCGTTTCGATATATATGAATTCGTCTGCGCGCTCCTTGCGATATTAAATCTTTGGATGACGTAAAAGCATTGTTTCAGTGCAAAAAAATTCTTTTTTGTTTGGTCAACCACCCCGATCAAACACCTTTCATCTATACACGTTGTTACCTAGTATCCTATAAAATATGCAATACCAGATTTAAAAAAAATACAAATAGTAACTGCATAGATACCCAGGTAAAGTATGGAATAAACGTTATTTTATACATTGCCTGAACGTTTTTGGAATTCTATAGAATGCACAGGTATCCCATAGAATATAAGATTATACATATTGCCGGTAACATATACATGTATCGAGTCGCAGAGAGAAAGAGGGAAAGAAATTCTGACTTCCGTTTCTCACGTCTCTCGAGGCCCTCTCGTCATGAAACGAGGGGTTGTATAACCTTGCGACAGAAACCTCGGCAGTCACCCTCGTCGGGGCCAGAAAACCGAGAGAGAGAGAGAGAGAAAGATAGGGTGGAGGGGTAGTCGAGTCGAGACACGCGGCGGATCCTTAAATTATAAACAGTGCGAGCCTAACGTCGCCTCGGGACTTTGATCGTGTGTTCGCTTCTCGTTACCCTGTTGCAAGCCGTCTACCGCACACTCGCGCATCAACGACGAGAATATGGTCCAAGAAGCGGAGGAACAACGGGGACGAAGAAGACGATTGTTGGAGAAACTTGGCTTGTACTTGTGTATGTACGTTGGGGTTTCAGTGGCAAGTTTTCATTTCGAGGCAGGCCAAGATAGAAACCCACCAAAAGCGACAGAGTTGTAGCAACGGTGGGTTGGGGGGGGGGGGAGGAGGCGCAGGGCACGAATAATAAACGAGAATTTGGGAATTTGAGGTTTCCACCCTTATGGCTCTTTCCTATTCTCATCTTCACGGCTCCCCCACTCTTTTTTCATGCAGTTGACGAAAATCATGTCTTGGACTGTAGTCTATTTCCGGTTCCTCTGGATTGTCCCTATCTCAGCTGCGATTGGAAATAACGTTTCTAACGATTTGATTAGGTTAGAAAACCTCAAGTTTTTACTTGGGGAACAACACCTGTAAAAAAACGAGCCGAGATTCAGCGAGGATATACTGAATGGAAACTATTAGTAATTTCGTTAAAACAGTCACTAAATATGACATATGTGAAATAAACGTGAAACGAACTAATTAGGATAATGTAAACTTGTTCATTTGACATTTACATAAGAATTTATGTAAGTAGATAATATTTACATTAATATTTACCAAAGATATATTTTTTTGTTGTTGAAATGGTTGATGTTTATATGTATGCATGTGAAATAAAATATTGAATTGTTTTTTTGTTGTCAAATACCATTTGTATATTTACTGTTAGAAACGAATTATACTTTAAATGTTAAAAGTATACAACAACGATACAATGACAAATAATTGTAAAAATTCGAGTGCTGTTTTTGGAAACTTTTGTAAAAGTACAAAGAATCAAGGGGACTCGTAAAAAGTTCAGGTGGAATACAATCAAGGTCTCACTGTATTCTTTACTGGCTCTTCTATCCCTTTATATTTGCACTATTTTGCACATATACGAGATCTTCCTGACTGGCGACGCACGCCAGGTGATAGCGTGTGTTTCGCATATGAGGGAGCAAGCCTTTTCAAACTTCTACAGTGTTGGTGGAAGAGAAGAGGTTGGAGGGATAGTGGGAGGTACAGTAGAAGGATTGTGAGAAGGGGAGGGGTTTAGTACGCGTTTCTCCGCGAAACAGCTTCACACTCGTTTTCATTTTACTCTTTCGGTCGTGCTTACGCGTATACGTGAACCATTCCATGTGGAATGAGCCACTCGTCAGGACCATCAAGTTTTTCACTACGAATCAAGTCAACGATATTATTGGGGTCGATGGCTCGGTGAAAAATGAAAAAAGCCATTTTCACAAGGCGAATCAGTCCGTTGAATTTTTTTTCCTAATAATATAGTGCGATCGCGAAACCTCAATTGAGTGAAATCAAAGAACGCTTGCGCAGGTTAAAAAAATATTCAATTGATTTAAAATCAACGAGACGCGAATGGGTCTCAATCGAAAAATACAATCGAATCGGGCGAGTCCGTGGAAGAATAGATACTTTCTGTGCGGTGGGACAAAACCGAGTAAATATTAAGAGCCTCCTCTGAACCTCGCAAAACCTATCTCATTTATAATCCACAAATTGCCAACCTTCATTGAACCTACCAAAACTATTCGAGTTCAGTGCCATTAAGAAGCTTCCGTTTGATTCAGTGTAGCCTCTGACAATTCTCTTAAACCTTTCGACCACCAGTTGTCAAACGTGCGGAACATTGGCCTCCTTAACCTATTTTTTTTTCAAACCTCAACACCGATGCCTCAATTGAGGTAAATTAAAAAACAAATGTTTTAGTTTGATTTGGATGAATTTTCAGTTCGTCGGAAAGAAACGTAGAAACAAAAATATAGCCACGAGTGTATCAAGAATAATTTAATGTCTCCCTGGTACATGTACCGTGAATAGGCTGAATGGAGGCTGTGAAGGTTTTACATTGCGCCTATGGTAGATCGAAAGGAGGTCCAGTAGGATCAAACCCCCTCAAAGTCGACCCACCTGAGATTTAGTTTCGCCCTTCCTGGCCTCCTTTGAATGAAAAAGTCCGGTATTTGACATTTGGAGGGTGATCGGAGGCTCGGACTTATAAATATTCCAGATATTGTAGCTTTGGTTAAATACCCGATAACCCGCTAGCACCGATCTTGACTCTGGAGAGGAAGCCTCTTTTTTGAAGGTTGTACGCAGGTCGAAAAACTTTGACTCGGGAAGGTCTATACAAACAGTTTTGCGTGTGTTACTCCGATGCACGTAACCTGCGCCCCCGTATAATATACACCTTTTTTTTTTCCCACCTCGGACCGCCCCGAGAGGGTGTTCGAGCCGTCGAAAAGAACGCTTTAAGGGTCATAAAACATTTGTTTCCCTTGCCGCCACTTTCCCACAAGATTTATACGCGCCGTACACACACGCGTCGTGATAAACTTGTGGGCGTGAGTACGCGTGCGTATACGCTTACATATCGAATATCCACTTTTGAGCCGTTGCACAGAATTCGTACGCGCCCACCGCCGGATTTTGAATTGAATTTGAAATCAGGGAGCTCGATTTTATGGGGTCTCGGCCACGGTGTCAAGCCACCCAAGAATTCAAAAGTATTCGCGACGAAAGGCAAGGGATTCTTTTTTTTTATCTTTATATTTATTTATTCGTTTTTTTGTCGTTTATTTGCAAAAGGCTCAGGAGAAAACGAGAACGCGCAGTTCAGACCGAAAGATCGAGTCGTCGTTAAGACGTCGACTTTTTTTTGGAACTTATCGCTGTGTCAAAGGATCTTGTAACAAAATACGTGGGGTAAGATGAAAGAAAAGTCTAGGTGGTAAACTGATGAGATTTTGGGAAAGTAATTCGATGTGCAAGTGTAAAAGTGTCAACCGGAAGCACGCGTCGAAAGTTGTAATGCAATATTGATTTTCGCTTTGGAACATCTATTTTTTGGTATGGTTTGGCTATTATCATTTCGGATTCATTCGAGTCGCTGATATTAATGAGAGATAAGGATGTAGCGTAACGAACAGTAAACCTGATTAATGTAGGAAATTCCATTTATCCTTTCTCTATTATTAGATTTAATACCTACCTAGATAGCTGCCTTCTGGTTTGTGACAGATTTCAATGACGATTATAACATGCAACAAAAATCATAAGGGAGTCGAATAAAAACGGTAGAAGGCTGAGAATGGCGCGTTATAATCGGTCCTCAAAATGAAGGAATAATGGACTTAAAAATCTCGATGACGTTGTACAATTTTAGCTTTACAAATAACTAATTAATAATAAATTAATAAGTAAAAACTAATAAGTAAATTAGTAAGTAAATTAATAAGAAAAACATGTGGTTCTGGTTTTTCGACTCATCACATCATTATCAAGGATTACCAAAAAATTCAAACTATATTGACGATTTCAAGGATTGCTGATTAAATCCTCATTAAAATAAATCTTTCACTATTTCATTAATCGACTAATTAATCTCTCGATTCTCAATCTTGATGCTACAATATTTGACTAAATTAGTCAATTAAAAATTCTAAAATACTTTCTGTATTATTATTCTATAATATCAAGAACTATTCATTCTCAAAATTTGAATGACTTTTTTATATCCATTCTGTAACATTCCAAACGATGATAAAATTGAAGTTTCAATTAAAACATGTATATTCAGCATAAATAATTAAGAAGACAATATTTTCGAATTAATTTTTCACTTTGAACGTTAATCGGAAGAAAGAAAATTCAGGTTGACCTGAATATATGTTGTTTATTCGAATATAGCCCTAGCGTTATCGTTATTGCCCAGGGTTCCCCTACTACTCGACGGTGCGTTGGCCACCCGCCTTTTTTTACTTCTCCAATTGACTTCCGATAAATTGTTCTCTCTCTTTTTTTCGGATCCTCACGGTACGTTTGTTCAGATGGTCGCGCGATACCGAAGTAGGGGAGGGAAACTCTAGGCACCTGCGGCCGATAATAAATATACGCGTCGACGTATTTTTTTTTTTATCGTAGGCGAATAAGTTTTAAGGGGTTACCAAAGTTGCGAAAAGTAATGTATGGTACCTGATCGTTGTCCTGCTGATTTTGGCTGTAGGGGTTGGTCACTTCACCGTTGGGGGTGGTCGAGGCCGACGGTCGTTGAGACGTTGACAAGTTGATTGCGCCGTCACCGTCCGTGTCATGATCCATTATGCCATCGTCCTGGAAATTACGCCATCATTTTTTCTATCTCTCTCTCTCACTCTCTCTATTTCTTTCGCTTTTTTTCTCACGTATAAAAATGGCCGCACATGCACGTTCACTCGGATAAATAAATTTTTTTTAAATAATATCCACAGCCACCAACACGCACGGCAAAAATGCACGATACGAAGTTCACTGTAATTCCTGGCAATAAGATTCTCACGGAGTACTAATTTCTCTTTACCAAGCTCGCCCCACCACTTCTTCGTCTTTTTCGACAAATATGATTTACTTCTTCGAGGAAATCAACGGGAATTTTCTCGTCTATCCCAAACTTCACCGGATCACTGAATAAACAAATATTCCAAGAAGGCGTTTCTCCCGCCTCCGTCGTAGCCCGAACACGTGAAACAACTCGCCGCTCCCTGCTCCCGATATCCGCAAAGAAAGAAAAAAAAGAAAAAAAAAATAACGGTCCACCAAAAGGGCGATAACTGCGGGAGCTATGACCGGGCTAAGAAAAACGTTTGCCGCGCGAAAATAATGCGAATGATTTCGCGATTGTCTAGAGTCCTCCGAAGAAAGTGTCAACCGGAAGTATCGCGAGATGACCTTTCGAGTTTCAACCACATCCGACGAATAAAATATTTCATCGGCGGACTCGCGAACGACCGATACACCGGTTATTCGTAAAATCGTATCGAAACTCACGAAGCCCCCGAAATCACGCAATTTATTTCCGGGTCTGCGAAGCCACGTGCGCGTAACGGGTGCCCAACATACGCGATTCACCGTTCCGAGACGGACTTCAGATAGCGAGGTCCATCCACGTGTCACCAACCGTTTCCGAACGATTGCCAATTCTCAAAAAGTTCCATCGGAAATAACGTTCTTCATTTTTTGTTTCTTTTTGCAAATCGGAGTGCCCTTTTTTTAAATATTTAATTCTAGATTCACCGAGAGCACTCGTCTTGCGCGAGTTGATCCGAGCGAGTTGGACGGTACACTAACTAAATGTGCGAGGGCTATACACGTATGGAAGAAAAAAAGAGAGATAGGAAGAGGTAGAGAAAGAGAGAGAGAGAGAAAGAAACAAACAACTGTGTCTACTCTTCACTCTCTCTTTCTCTCCTGCCTTTTTTTCATGTGGCTCTCTCTCTCTCTTTTTTTCTGTCTCTCTCTCTCTCTCTCTCTCTCTCTTTCTCTCTCCCGCAATGTAGGCAAGCACACACGGGAGAGAGAGCCCCGCTGTTGCTTATTGTGTAAATATAAACAAATATAGTTGAAACCAACCAACAGGCCTGCTTTTAGCCTTCCCCTCCCAACGTTTCTCCCCACCCGCGATTTTTGTTACTCGCGGGCAACGGATCAAGCAAGAGCAAGCGAGACGAAGATCTTCAACAGCTGGTGAGCGGTCTCTCTCTCGCTGCTGAGTCAATTCCGACTTCCCCCCTCGCTTCGGCGAGCTCGGCATCCCGTACTCCCTCCACTCGTTCGTCTTCGTCTCACTCTCTCTCGAAGTCCCCCCCTCCAACATCCTCACCCCTTCCCGCCCCTCACTGCCACCGTCAATCCTCACCGCTCGTCCCTTGCGTTTCCTTATGCTCATGTCGCACGTATATAGTTCATATCCGCGTCATCGCGCCCAGCGTCGCGACGCCTACTTCCCTTTCCCTCCGACGGTACACCACCCGCCAGTCACCCTTCTTCTGATCTTCAGGATCCCTGCGGTTTCCGTGGTACGTCTCGAACGTTGCGGACACTCCGAGATCGAAAAAATTCCACGTTGGAATGCTCGCGTCCCGAGAGAAAAGAAAAGAACGGTTTTGCGAAGAATTTTCGGCCCGGTGTTTCCTCCAATTTTTTTGAAGTAAATTTCAACGAAGAAGCCGAAAAAAGGAAACGGTAACAGATTTTCCGGTGTTTTGAATGAGCTATACTTTTACCTCTGGGAATTACAGTATCGGATGCTCAATCACCCTCTATATTGAGTGTAGTAAAAAGAAATCCATGATTTTTCCAATAGATGGCTTTAATTATCTGTATCTCGTGGTGTAAAAGTTCCATCAGGTTATGACGTTAGAAATATGAGATTTCGTACTAGTCAAACTTTTGCCACAGTCTTGTGATTGGTTGAATCCAGAAAATAATGGATTTCTTTTTACCAAGCCTAATATATCGATGGCAATACCGTCATCGAGATTTTTTTCTGCGTTGCTGATAAAAGTGAACAATCGTGACCGTGGCGTGTTCACTCGACCTCAAGGGACTCGGTGCCCTTTTGTACAAGAAGGTTGAACGTTGCGCGCGAATTGCGCAGGCCGCACGGGCCGAGGGCACCCGAAAGGGCAGATAATACTATTTTTTTACGTTTTTTAACTTTTTTTTTTTTTCGTTCACTCGCACAGAGCGTAGGGGATGCTCGTAAACGTGGCCGCCACGGAACGTCGTTCAAGTGTCTATTGGGGCCTACGGGCGAAGGGCGTCACTATCTGGAGCCAAGAAAAAAGAAAAACAACGGGCATTGAAACGAAGTACGGCACCGCGGAGCTGGCTGTCTGGTATTTTGTGTTAGGAAAAAGGGGCCAAAACCCCGATGGTCCCCTACCAACGGGGTTCGATCCTATGACAACAAAACCGCCTGACAAAAATAGCGGGCCAGCCGGCTCGGCATGGATCACCCATACAACTCGAGTAATACACGTATCCACGGTGTACAAATAATTTTACGTGTTCCCGTTTCTGTGTTGGTGCAGAAAGCCTACAATATAATTCCGCATGCGGCTTTTACGTGGAAGCGAACGTGGCCTCGTACACACCCAACGTTCACCATCCCCGTACACATGTATTTATTTAATAAACAACGTTTATACAGTCGCCTACTTTTTGTGAGCGGATATACGATGCGAGTAGACCACCGTAGAGTAAGCCCAATGCTCTTCCTCGACTATCGAGTTTCTCGTATCCTCCGATCCTTCCATCGAAAATCCCCTTGGGAATTTCGAAAAGACTCTAGGTCCCTTTCCCCTCGCCCCAAACAATGACGAAATAGCGGTATAAACAAATATACGATAGTCGGTGCAATAGACATGTCCCAGAAACATGACCATCGTTGGAACCCATCGAAAGTTCGGCTCACTGCTCTCCTCTTTTTATTATTGATGCATCCTTAATTTTATCTTCGATAAAAAACTTTTTGTTTTTCTTTTTCAGGTAATCGACGAGTATTCTGTTAATATGATAAATAAACGAAGTTTTTTTTTTAAGTATTGCGTAATGATACATCTTAGTTTGAGAATATGAAATTTTTTTGATTTTTAAAGTTCGAATGCTTCTTTAGAGTAGTAAAAAAATTACAATTGATGCACGAAATTACTTTTGCATTTCGATTGTGCGAACATCGTGTAATTAGCGTAATAGAATTTCCGTAGTCGTTGAAGTTTTTTTTTTATCAATGATGTCATTGTTGTTATTAATCATTATTGTTGATGTTGTCGTTATTATTATTTATTATTCAAGAAAAGAGATACCTCTAATTCAAAGAGATTATCGTGCTTACATAAACCAAGTTCAGCTAGACATGGGATGAATTTGGTTCAGAAGAAAAATTCATCCAACGAAACAAAGAAGAAAAAGGAGAAAATTGTGCGGTGCACGTACATGATAGTAAACTTTGATTAACATGATTATGAAAATCTTGAAAAACATTTATCGAAATCTTTATTTATAAAAACCTTCACATTTATTCAATGACTTTTATTTTTAATGAAACTAAACAAAATCATTTGATGATCAATTGTTATTGTTTACGAAAATCTAGAAAAATCATTTATCAGAATCTTTATTTATATATCAAGATTTTGACAATTATTAAGGTATTAGTGAAATCTTAAAAATCGACTTGTAATTATAGCCCAAGGGTTGCGCAGGTCTGATTCATGAAGCGAGAAGGAAGCCCGGAAAGTAGACTTTCGTCGGGTACCGAGCGGCATATATGTGCATACCCAGCGATAAGAGGAGAACGAAAAAAAAAGAGAGAGAAGCATCGGGAGCTTTTGGCCCTCTCTAAATAATAAACGAGAGGATTTAGCGAGCTGTCCGGAGTTACGTGTCGGGTGGGATGGTGGCCGCGTTGCGGGCAAGCCCGGAAAGCGGAGAGGAGCGGGTTGGCTCGTGGCAATGGTGATGGTACATAAAAATACTTGAATCTGAGAAATTAGCGAGGTAACGGGCTGTCGTCCCGAGCGTTGGTGGAGTTGGAGGCTGGATGAATGGTCAGAGAGGGAACTCGAGAAAAACGCGTGGAGAAGCGTGCACGTGTGTGTGTGTGGATTTGCGTCTGTAGCAAAAGGGACCAAGAGGGCGAGGAAGAAAGAGTTCGCGAACGAAAACGTCCCGACGAAGCCCTCTGTCCCTCCCTTGTGTGTGTACCCTAGTGGCAATGTATCCTCGTGTTCACAGGAGCAAAGCTCACGACGAGGTTCGAGTAACGTCCTAACGACGAACTACACCCTCCGAAGGTTTGGGCCACGTATAACTCCAGAGGAGAAGAAAGAGCGAGAGGTGGAGAAAAGCGAGTCCAAGGGGGATGAGAAAAAAAAAAACCTTCCGAGGTTGGTCCTAAAAGGGTTGAATTAATGTCGCGATAAATATATGATTTAAGGTGGAAACGTTTGCAACTCCGCGGGCTAATTTTTTATCTCAGACCGCCCCCGAATACGTGAACGTAAGTACGTCTATAGGTATATATATAGTACACACGGACACGTGTACGCGAGGATAAGAGATTTCGAGGACTTTCGGTTTGCTGGAACGTCCTCGTAATAACCAAGTTCCCAATTCCAACGATTTGTAAATTACAAGTCATTCGTATACACGTTTCGTAAATTCGTCTGAAGGGAAGAATACGTTTATTTCAAAATTTGCTCGAGGGCTTTTCGAAAAGCCGTCTGATACTCGATATTATATTAATTAGATATTAAATAGAATACTGTTAAATTTAGTATTAATTTTAAAAAAAAAGTTCAATCGGTTTTTTCGCGATGTTTCTTTTAAAAAAATGCAGGTTTTCAAAAAGTGAGCATCGTGAGGCGTGACTTAAAACTAAAAGATTCGGAATATTCAATTTAAGGGGTAAAACCCGACAGTTTCACAATGGGATTCGCACGAAGCAATCAGTATTCAATCACGAACCGAAAAGTCCTAAACGTACGAAATGACAGCTGCGGATCTCCTTACAGATATTTTACGTAAAGAGATGGACCAAAAGATTGAGAGAGAGTGGAGAACAGGGTTTTTAGCTGCGTCAAGGGACCGCGGGACGAGAGTGAGAGAAAGCCGCGATTTGCGGATGGAAAACGAACGTGAGAGGAAAAAATTATGATTCCGTCTTTATAAGAGTACGAGAGAGACGAGAGATAGCGAGGGCTGTGTATAACACTTTAAAGTATGCAGAGAATTATGGAAGAGTATGTGTAGCTCTAATATACGCGTATGAGGAACAGAGAAAGAGAAAGAGAGAGAGAGAAACGAGGAGGAAAAAAAAACGCCTCATCTCGCGACGCTTTCGCAGTTCACCCGCGAAGGGCCGGCGGTCGGGGGGGGGGGGGGCAGTCAGCGGAAGGGTATTGGTACAGCCCCGAGCGCAATTTACTGCCACCGAAAATTTGACTAGACGCACGTTTTTTAATAGTTTTTTCAATCCTTCTTCTTCCTGCCCCTCCTCCACCAACGGGCAGACTTTTGTTTTCATCCCGAAGCTCGCGAAGGTTTTCCATCAGGATGAAGGGAGATGGTCTGAAAGGAAGGGAGAGTTTGGAGTAAAAAATCTGCGTGATCAACGAGGTATGAGGATCAGGGAGGAAGACGGGAGCTTCCTCGATGCCCTTGCCCAACATAGTTTTCACTAATTATAATTTTAAACGTGTTCGGGATGTGTATGTGTACGGATGATGTGTACTGTACACACTGCACGATGTCCAATCGTCCGGAGATGCATTTTATAATTTCATCCTGCGCAACCGCTTTTCAACTTATCGGATTAATTTCCCCCTTTTTTTAATACGGTAATCGCTCTGTAGCAATCGACTTTCTGTACGTTTATATATATATATATGTATATAAACAGTGTAGCTTAAAAGCATTAGGCATCCTGTGAGTTTCCTATCCGGACAGAAAATCGAATATCTGGGCGGGACAACATCGTAAAGTATTTTACGGAACCGAGTTTTGAAGAGGACGAAACCAGCTTTATTTTCGTTTTTTATTAATATTTTTGCGATTTTTTTTGTACCCGGTACGTTATTTTGAAATCGCCTGTTTTTAAGATTTTTGCACTTGGCATAATCACATGCTGGACTTTGAAAAAAAAGTAATTAAATAACGCATCGTTTGATGATACATTTTTTGAAAGGACATCGTTGACTTTACAACGTGGATGTGTGATCAGGAAGGGTTAAAGTACATTAAAATTGACTCGTACATATTGTCTCATTTAAACGTAGGTATCTTCAGCGTTTTCGTCTTGCCCCGTGTCTTCCCATTTTGTATTTTTCATTTCCCCATTTTTATACGGAAAATTATGGCTTTTTCCTCAGTTTTTGACGTCGTCGTATAATCTGACGAGCTTATCCGGGTTTGGGCGGAAAGGGCGTAAAGGGATGGGCTTGGCAAGGGCTGCAAGTAAGGGCAACGTAACCGAGCATAAACGTTTGGATTTTCGTTGGGTTAGCACTTTTCGGATTAAACGCCGGACATTAGAATATACCGAATTGATATATAACGGGGTTGCGGGACGGTGGTCGGTATATCCGATGCAGAGAAACGAGACGATCCGTATAGTTGACGTTTAGGCTGGTAGGAGGATAACGACGAAAGATCAGGGGATAGGGCGACCACGGTCAGCGGAGAATCGAGCAACGACCCAAGAGAACTCTCGGTTACACGTATTCTTCGAGCGTGAACGAATGGCATCTTTCATCGCGTTATCGCTTTGAGGCTTGGTAAAACGCACAAGGTATTAAAGTTTCCTCTCTATCCGGTTTCTCCTTTACGTCCGGTCCTTTTCGTTGCGGTATTCCCGAATCACTGACTAACATTGTCGCTTCTTCCGTCGGGTCGGACACTCTCTCGTACTCGGTGTATTTTATCGTCCGTAGTTCATCTACTTCGAACGATATTCAAAATCCCAAAAGTTTAACAACGGAATCAGGGTGTGGTTTAAGGTATCTGGCCCATTCAAGGCTCACCTTATTTGTTTTTAAGTACAAAAAAAAAAAAATATAAATGTTGAAATAAAGAAAAAATGGTTATTTAATCATTTATTCTATAATCAACGTATTAATAATAATTTTGGTTCAGAAAATAATGTTCACTATTTTTCAAAGTGACTCCCCTTCACACATGATTATACACTCGCGAGCAAAAGTATGGAATCACTTACTTGGAATTGATTCCGCGCGATTTTGAGTACTTAATATCTAGTTAAGAATAATAAAAAAGGTACCATTTGAAAGGTTAAACTGTTAACTTTAAATTGACACCAAATTCATTCACATCATGCCATTATTTAAGAAGTTATCCCGGATTACGTGAAGAAGTAAGGAAAAAGATATGTTTCAATTAGGTCAATGAAGAACCGTCTTTGAGCAGTTATTAGGGTGAGGGGAAGGAACACAAAATATTGAATCTCAATTTGAAGGCCAAATAAAATGTTATTAATTAATTTTTGTTTTTTTCTTTATTCATTATTTTTCCATTATCCTTATGTTTTCCTAACTCCTTCACACAATCCGAGATAGCTCCTTAAATACTGGAGTGATTTAAATGAATTTGGCACAAATTTAAAGTTAACAGTTCAACCTTCCAAATGGTACCATTTTTATTATTCTTAACTATTTATTAAGTACTAAGGATCGCGTGGAATCAATTCCAATAAGTGTTTCCATACTTCGGCTCGCGAGTGTAGGTTTAGGATCTACACGTTTGGATCACCGATTTAATATCGTGGACTCGCTGATGGGTCTTCGGAGAATTCTTCACAGTACCTAATCAATGGCTAATGGTGATCTTTCCATTAGAGTTCTTCACAACGCAAGGATGATCTTCTTCCTCGCATTGGCGCGTGCACGTCCATAACCGTCACGTTCATTCAACACCGCACGGGGAAACGAAGATTCAAAAATAAATGTACGATTGAGAGGGTGAAAGCGTCTCAATATTAGCCGGCAATCGCGATGAGCGAGTGAGAAATATTCGAGTTGGCTTTCGCACTTGTTAGCATACTGATCATCTCGAGCCAGCCCCCGGAATTAACAACGAACGTTGGATTCGAGGGTGTGAATAGCGATTTTGCGAGGGGTTCCCTGTGAATTCTTCGAGCTGTGACGAAGACATCACGATGGACCGGAAAATGTGTGCGCGTTTGTGTATATATATATGGATACAAAGAATTGGAAAAATCGTCTAACCAAGAGGGTGAGAAAAAGGGAAAGGCGTCAGACTCGCTGTTGATAATATCAGATCGCATGGCACCACTAACCCCCCCGTTCTCCTACTCAAGGTACGAGAAGGGTATTGGCTGGCAGACTATTGTCGGAGTAATGTTGATTGGATTCAAGACCGAAAGCATTAATCTGCCTTCTTTTATTATCGGGGCGTGGAAGTGGGTAGCGATGGTGAAAGTGAAGGGAAAGAGGAGAAAAAGAGACTTATTTGGGCTACGGTTTGATACCTTCGCAGTGGCTACTCTATTCACGAAACAACAGAATCCATGATCGACTCGGTCTTCGAAAACCCCAAGTAGCTTCTCTTTCAATCCACCGTCACTTAGCGCAGATGCAAACCGTCATGAAAGGACGTTCCACAGCTAATTGATCATCACGGCGGAAAGAAAAAAGAACCTTATGAAATATATAATGATGGAATCGTTCTTGATTGATTTTCGTTCAATCTAACATCTTCGAATTACATGCACGTGGAGAGCAATAGATACAACTGATAAACCGAGATTACTCAAAGATGGAACATGTTTAACCTTAAAGAAAACAACTATGCCCCGAGTCTATTAACTCTACCAAGTCTGATGTTCCGTTTGGCCCAAAAAGTGTCAAAGTCTCAGAGAAAACTGGTTTTGTAAATTAGTGAAGTTGCGTAGCTCTTCTACGTGCCCTCCATTGTCGAATTATTGCAACACGTCCTTTCCTCGAGTCGTAACAATCTTCAATTCAAGATAACCAAGCAGCACTTATAAAATGTAGGTTATCGATGGGCCCTTTATTTTTTATCCAAATCCAAAGTTGTTGGAAAAGGAAGAAGTTACGACGCCGCGTTCAATCAATGTCCGATCAATCGTCAACAGTCGCAATCGTTGTATCGCTTGTCAACGGCAATCCCGCGAAATCCGAATGAACGATCGTACAAGCGGTGGAGAGGAGTCGATAAGGGTAGTGCCATTCACCCTTGATCGGACCCTTTGGATTTAGGATTAGAAGAGCCGATCCCGAAGGGCTACGTTGGTGACTCCGGCTCGTACCTATAAGAAGGGCTCTCGGATAGGACGCGGATCGTTGTCCAGCGAGCTTGGACGGTCACCCTACAAAGAATCGACCTCTTTGTTTAGCCGTTTATAGTGGAAGAGATTTGGCGGAATCGTCGTCGAGCGATAGCTGGACGCGCGTTATTGGGGTGAACACCATCGGACACGGGGTTGTCGAACGCTTCTTCCAAAACGGTCCAGGCTTGGTCACCCCATTATCGTTGGGCAATAGGCTTGTTCTCCTGCTTTGCTACTGAACGCGACCAGCCAAAGTCCGCTAATACACAGCAAACTCCAACCTTCTGACTACCGGACACCTTTTTCTTCTTTTATCACTCTCCATCGCCTTCTCACTCCCTCTCCTTCTCTCTTGAAACCCAACCTTTTTGCCGTTGTTTCCAGACTCCTCTTCTCGCCTTATTCGCTTTTCGGATTCTCCCGCGTAGCCCCCGTACACAAGCCCATACCCAAGAGCTTTTCCACGTCGAAGAGATTTGACCCTTTGCGCAATGGCCTGGCATTAGTTGACAACGGAGGTGTGGACATCGGGATCTTCACCCTCAAACAATCCCAGCTTCGATGCTGCTCTCTTTTCCTTCGCCATTTCCCGTTGTCCCAGGCAGCCCGATTGGCCAAGCGTAAATATACTGTATGGCTCAAGTGCCTGCCACCCGATCAAAGACGTTTCGCATTTATAGCCTATATCCTGAATCTTCAAGGATCTAAATAAAATCTACGAATTACGCGAGATAAGGACCAACGGCTGATCTTCGGATAGACGTATAAACGCAACTTTACAGTTCCTCAAATTCTAAAGCTTTTGGATGTTGATTAAAAAACCTCGTATTGATTCTAGAAGTGTATTGATGGAAACTCCTACTAACGTGTGCAATACTCTGAAACATGAAAATCCTGGAGTTGCATGTTATTGTGTGGGTCATTTTAATACGTTTTGTGTTGAAATGCATTATTTATGCGTTACTCTTCCATACTTCGAAAAGCCTTTTTGTTCGCTGCTGCAATTGCACCATCAATCTTTCTGTACTTATCATTTCGTTGATCATTCGAGAAATGATAAGATATAATTGATGTGATTAAGAGGATGAATAAAATCGTTTGGCAATTTTGCATGTGTGGGATTGAAGATTTTGTACATTACGATCAACCGAGAGATCACAGATTCAAGAGGATTTCGATTCCAGGTCTATCGGAATATAATCGTAAAGTTGGCATGAAAATTTCGGGAATTCAACACACGGACGTTGAACGGGTTAGAGGCTCTTAGGGTATGGTTCTCTGGCAAGATTATTGCAGACATACGAGCGACGAATAAACGCTTGGTAAGCTCGAGGCCACATTTATGTAATAATGAGCTAATGTAGATAATAGGATTATTCCGAGAATCTCCTATAATTGGCCGCTGAAAAGGTGAGCTCGGTTTTGCTAATGCCATCCCTACTCTTATTCCCTTTTACCGACACACCCACGCATGCACCTCCCCCCCTTGCCCTTGGATTTCTCTCTTTTCTCCGTTGGTCTCTCAGCTATACAGCCGAAAGGATACTTCGGGTGGTTAAGCTTAAGAGGTTTACGAGTATTTAACGACGCACGGAGGAAATCTTGGCCAAGCTGGGACGTATTCTCCACGTGAACATCTATATTCGAGGCACAATCGTAAATATATTGAAAATGGATATTTGGAATGACCGTTGTCTACGCAATGTTGGATATATGATGATCGGTCCATTGGTTTAAACGTTTTTTAAGATTTTCTTAAGAAATCGATAATCATTCTGGTGATAAAATATTTTTTGCACTGCAAAATATTTTTGGTTTAAAACGCAACAGAGTTGCTTCTTGATTGTAAAATTGTTGAAGACAATGCAATTAACAGAATCTACAAAATATTTGCTTTTAATTGACTCGTTAAAACCAGCAGCGGTCGATTTTGCGCAATTCTGTTTTCCCATATATCCCCGCGAATTAATTCAAATTGTTTAGACACCGGTCAATGCGAATCATTTTCCAGTTTTTTTGTCTCCACGACTTTTCAACCCCGCTCCCCATGGCTTGACGTTTCCCCACTTCGATAACGTGGGAAAATGTCATGAACTGTTTGCGTATCACTTGAGTATTCTGACGTGAAATTTTACATGAGATATAATAACGATTCGAATTGTCGGCAAACCGGGATTAACAACACTAACAGAAATGAAACGAACGAACGGACGAAGCAAAACATTCGAAATTGCAGCGGATCACGAATGCCGCTTGGTATTTCAAGCGCATTGAAGATCCACAATGGGGATATCGATACGGGAGTTGGGGGAATTGCGGGGAGTGTGGAGAGAGGGGGAAAGGTTGTTTTGCAACCACAGCAGCGCAGTATGACCAGGACCAAGTTATTTCGCAACTTTTCTCTCTCTCTCCCTCTCTATTTGCATCTCTCTTTCACCCATATACGCTGGTACATCCTGCTTGCGTTTTCGATGATATCACAATAGTGAGCGAATCCCGGATTCGGTATGTGGATAGGATAGAATTATTCATGCGATACTAGCAGGGCTCTGATGTCCGCGGGACAAAACGCGCCAATGCGGGAAGAGTGAAAGGGGTGAGATTGCACCATTCAAAACACGAAGAATGATGTATGACCAGCCTGCCAATCATCCCCCTGCAGCCAGTTTACTCGTTTTCTCTCACCCTCTCCTCTCAGCCTTTCCGTGTTTTCTTCGGACTAAAAAAAAACAAAAATATTAAAAAAACAAAGGGCGACAATTTTATTGTGGCAGTCAATTTGAAAATCGGACGTTACAACCAAGGCTAGATAGGGTTCGAATTATACTTGATGTGTATGATTGTCAAGAGTTTTCAACGACTTTTAAAAAGGAACGAAGTTTCTCATTCGATAGTAGAAATACAGATATTCACTTTTTTTTTTGAAGATCTGACGACGGATTTCAATGATTTTCAACGGAACTCCTTAACGAAAACTTCAGGAAAGTTTCTCATACGAGAAATGTGATTGGTGTATACTCGTGATTGTTTATCAACCTGGGTTAGTGCTACCCACTTTAGAAAGAGTAAAAGAGAAACAACTTTTTACTAGATGTTATGGCTTAGGTACTAGTTTGTTGAAAGTAAGTTTGTTAGTTAATGACTATCCAGTTAGTAAATTATTATTTTTTTAGTGAATTACTACTTTCTTAGTAAATTACTCTAACCTCTAGTAAAATTCCAATCTCTAATAAACTTATAAGGACAGTTACCTAGAGGTTACAGTAATTTACTAAAGAGTAAAAAATAATTAACTAGCCTACCACGATTGCTTAGTAAGTAATGATTTTATTTACTTCACTTAGTAATCAACTATTAAGTAATAATGTTAGTCTAATTGTTTTGTACCAATTACAAAATAATAACCCAGTACTCTTCATAGCACTTTTTAATAAATAGATTTAATTTTATTTTCTCGCGTTTATTATCTTTCTACGTCCAGCATTTTGTAATTGGCGGTTCATTAGTCATCTGCTGAAACAATACAAAACCACCAGTCCGTTTTAACGCTCTGATGTAATTGGCGAGCAGTTTTGATAATTCGCAACATTTCGGGAATTGGTGTAGAAGCTAGAAAAACAAAACTGTGAAAGCAGATGATTTCGAAATTATGAAAAAAATGAAAAATGATGTTAAAGGGATATCGAAGGTTGCCAGGTGATCATTCAATGGAAGACACGGTTCTTATACGTTCGTAAAGGATTAACCCTCGGTTAATAATCCTCGAGTATCCACGTACGCCCGAAAATAAATAATTCTAGGACCACCCTACATTTTTTTGGTCCAATGGTGGAGAGCTCGATCGCTGCTCGCACTGTTGAGCTCATTCGTATAAATTGTATGGAAATTTATCGTTTGAGTCACGTGAAGAGCCGCCCGCTCGCGTGCAAATACAAGGGTCGGTTTCCACGTTCCCCGCTACTCGGGAAAGGCGTGAGAGGGTTTTTTGGAGTTTGGATTAGGACGGGAAGAAGAAGAAAAAAAAAGGAGTTGCAACTCACTGGACGTATTTACGGTGAGAACGGTCAGCCTCCATGTGTGCCTGAAATAGACCTACTTGCTCACCACACCGAGTAAATAAAGACGAGAGGGTCTGAGGGGTAGAAACTCACCCTGTGGTTTTCGACTACATATACAAACCCGGACTCGTTTTTTTCCTTCAACTCTGAGCTCCATAAGTATGTAAGATATTTTATTTTCCCATGGGTTTCGATGCTTTTCGTCGGAGTTTCCTCGGTCAAGAGACATGTGTTCGGAAAAAAGAAGATTCCCTACGCGAAGCTTGGACGGAATAAAACGCAGTGATTTATGAGGACCCTTGAATTTTCAACGGCAACGTTCCTAGCTATCCTACGCTTATCACTTTTTCGACCTTGAAATGAAAACGCAAAATCTGCGCAATAATTGATAGAGAAATTCAGGTAGTACGATACTAGGTTTTCCATCGTTTATATCAAGGCTTCAGTATGGTAAAACAATTTACTTGATTTTTTCACTAATTCAAGGAATTTGACGAAAAGACTGCCAACCAAAAAATAGGTATAGAAACGATGATTATCGTTGATTGATCGTTGCTCATATATATAATCACTGTCGTGACTCTTCATTCACCATGAGTCAAATTACTCGTGCGGGTCGTGCTCGATAATCGATAACATTAGGGATGAAGATCAATCAAGGTTAAGAACCTTGGAAGCTCATCGTCAACCGTTTTTTCTTTTTTCGTTTTTTTTTCCGGCTGCGAAATTTTCTCGCTATCGCACGAGGGTGCTCGAGCGTGTAGTGTGTCAATGAATAAAAATTTGCGGTGAGTATACAGGGTAGGGTTTTCAGTCGTGGCCACGCTGTGGCGTTTGATGCCGACTTTAGAGCTCCCCCATTTTCCTGAGGATCTCTTTTCCTCACTCCCCTTGGATACCGTCTCTCTTTTTCCTCTATCGAGCCGAGGGAAGATTTCACGATATACCGCAACTCTCGTTTTGCTTCTTCGTTCTCGCTTCTATCTAGCAGACATTATTTTATACTCCGAGCCATACTCGTCTTGTGACCTTCGTGGTAGTATATCCCAGAGAATCTTACAAAAGGGAAGAGAGAGGAATCGAAAAAGCTACAGAGAAAGAGAGAGAGAGAGAGAGAAGAGGCAAAGCTTCTATTGCAAAGCTCACAATGAGCGGTGGTGGCTCGAAGTCGCACTTATTTTCGCCTGACTGGCTTTAGCTACCCTTACCCCTCTTCAGCCTCGTAGAATTCCTCTCTCTTTCCTTAAAACCCTATATCTGTACATCTCCATTGACTCATACACGCCTACACGTGTACGGTGTATGTGTGTGTGTATATTACGGGGACGAAGCGAGAAGATTGTACAACGAGGAAAACGCAAGTGAGATGACTTCGTTCAGGCACCGTAAGGATCATTACGGCGCGCCTTAAGTCGAGCTAATATGTCCTCCACCCATTTCGTATTCGAAACCAGCCATATATCCTCGTATTCAACCCCTCCCACAGCCCTCGTCACTTGCTCTTCATTCTTTCCTCCACGTGTGTGTTTTGTGCATTAAACGTGTGGCTGTGTACGTGTGATAGAAAAAGAGACGGATATCGTGGAATGAGGAGGGTTGGCGGGGGTGGATGTGGAGGGGGTAGCGAGAGACAGAGCTGTAGACTTTAATGCTCTTTTATAAATTGTGCGTCCTGAAAGTACGAGATTCGCGAAGCTACGATGGAGAGTCTTTCTCGGTTTGATAATATTTCGCCAACGTTTCCCGCGTTATTTTTATTTCTTGGATGGATGGTAAAAAGGAGTGTGGGATCGCTATAAATAATACGGGGATGCTTCAGAAATACTGCACTTTGCAAGTTGAACGTAAAATTATGATTATCGTGATAGAACGCTAGAGACGCTTTGAACGTATCTTCCATGAAACTTAGTTTTTCAAAACGGTGCGTATTATTTTTTGACGATGATAATTTCGAAATGAAATTTTATACACGATTTTGTTAACGTGTATGAAAAAGTGTTTGAACAATATTACAATCGTTTCTTCAAAATTCTAGTACCTTTAAACAATCATTTTCCAAAAAAACTTAATTTTTGTGGGATCACAGTAACCTAACCCCTAAACCTCACATCGTTCTCACCGTTACGTTGCAATGTAGCGTATTTTCTGATTATCGAGCTAAACGTTATATATCGGGCACTTGCGCGAAATAGCGTAAAATTCGCGGTCGGGGCGAATGGAGCAAGGACATTTTCCAGAGATCGGGTAGGCTCCTATTATGAATAATCGGTAAATGGGAAGCAAAACAGATCGGGTAGAGTACGACGGGTCTGAAAGTCGTCTGGGCCCTGGATCGTCAGCTTTTGCAAGCCGGATCGTCACCGTTCCCTTATTACGATATCGATACATTATTTTCATAATGCGGGGTGAAAAAGTACGACCCGGGAGAGATACAGGGTTGGCCAGAAGTCGAGAGGGTTGCCTTTTTTCAACGGGGCTCCCATTCCTGAAACGAGGGTATGTGAGGATTTGCCTGTTTCCGTAACAAGGGTTGGCCCTTTTCCTTGTGCGCCTTCCAGCCTCCCCCTGCCCTCCCCCGCGAAGAATGCTAACCCTCGCAAAGCGTCGGGCTCCTAGGGTGCCTGCGTACCCCATTCTGCGGAGCTGCGTTTTTTTTTCCTTCTTTTTTTCCTCGTCGCCTTGTTCTCGCATACCTTCGAGCTATCGACTCGAGGATTAGGTGGCAATTTTTCAAGTCTATGCTGCTGCCTCTTACGTAGCGCCGCGAATAATTACCGAATCCTTTCCCCTTCCATGTTGGCAAGCTATCAGTCGAGAGCGACACATCCTCGCCCACCCCAACACACCCCTTGGGCTCCTGTTCTTCTTCGTCCTATTCAAGCCCTCTCCTCAAGAGCATAACCCGACGGAGCACATCACTCGAAGATTACGAAGGGGAGCAATTTTTTTTTTCTTCCCTCTATGACCCAGTTCGAACATGAGGGGAACCACTTTTTTTCCCTTTTTTCGATGATTTTGCACGTTTCGTAATATACGGGAGTAGAAAAAATGCCAACAGGACCGACGATTGGCTGTTTCCAGGACGATCCTGTATTCTTCAATGGATCGTTGATTTCAGGGATGAAACGGGCTGTGAAATTATCCCGATGTAAATATGATTGAGGGAAAAATACATTTGAGGGAAAAAGTGTTACTTTGGGGATGCCCGCGATATGGGGAATTCGCTAAGTCACGTAAAAATGATATTTTTCGAAGCGTCGTTTATTTTATGGTCCGAAAGAGAATATACGTTGCTGAAATTTTTCGTTCGAATTACTGACACTTTATTTTCTCACGTTGGCTCAATTGCGAGAGAATCAACCATCGAATCGCTCGACCAGATTTTTTTTCGTTTTCCACCCTCGCCATGTCTTTCCCCCAACCTGGAAAGGATCATACTCTTATTTTCAGGCTCCCTCGTGGCTCCTCTCGGGCTTCAAGAAACACTCGGCACACCGAGACCACACTTTACTTCTTCTCATCCCCCCCCCCTCCCCCTGGCATTGCCGAGGGACCTCATTTTTTATTTTTATTTTCTTCCGTTTCTTTTTTCTTCAAATCTCCAATTATCACGTCTCGTCAAACAGCGACCGCAGTCCCTTCAATCTGAAAATCACTGGCTCGCGGTGACGGCGAGGGGGATGACGGAGGAAAACGAAAGGGAAGGGAAGAAGGCGAAGGGAGAAAGAGAAGATGCCCCCTGCTTTCCAAAAGTTTGCATTGCTCCAGCAACAAAAAAAAAACAACGTTAGGTATGAGGCTCTTGTTTTTATCGCATTGAGTGATCGCCTTTCTTTCAAAGGCTCTTCGCGATTTTATTTACAACGTCTTGGATTATTAATATGTTTCTAAATATTTATAATCATTCATCTTATTTTTAATGTTTCTAAAATAAATATCGAAACGTTTTTTCGATCGTTTTGTTACTTGAAAATTAATTTTTTCAAATTACCCCGATTTTCGAGTCGTATCACCCAAGACTCTCTATTGTATCACGTTTTCTTCGTTAGTTTCGGCAAAATAAGCCAAGGATTTGGAATACTCGCACGAAGCGTATTCAAGACGAGGGGGAGAAAAAAATTGCGTCAATTACCTTCACTGATTTCAGCTACGAATCCAAGGATTAGATGGCTCAACCACTAACGTTGATCCTATCTCGCGTACGCATTATCCCCAAAGTCTGCGTTTCCCCATTTTTCTCGAGCTTCACATTCGCCACAATGCAGCCTTTTCTCATTTTTTTTTCTCGAATGAGTCTTAAACGTACTCAATCGTCCCTCGTAGATTGAAAAATCCTGATTCTTGTTTAATTCAAAGTCACATCCTGCGCCTGCGCAAATCGATCTTTCAATTTTACCTCAAGCCTAATCCGTGTACAAATTTGAGTCGGGAAAAAGTAATGCCCTTGATCTATCGATCCTAAACAATATCAAGCTCTGATAGGGCTTCTACGTTGGGATAGGTTCGCAACGTAACGGGTCTAAGGGAAGGTCCTGATCCGCTGTTGTCTTTCTGGGGAACTAATCAGGAACAGGCCGGACAACAAGCGGTAAATGAACAGGAAACTCGTAGGAAATATCGAAAAATGAACCAGGATGAAACGAGCAAATTAAAAAAGACATGCTTCAGCGTTTGTGAAAACTTTGAAGGGTTCAAATCGGGCGTACATTCAATTTATTATTTCGACAACATCTTCCATTCTATCCTCCATTACATCAACATATTATTCTCGTAACAATCATAATTTATTCTTCATACAACTACGATAATTGTAAACATATTAAATGTACTTATTAATTATTAATCCAATCAAATCGTATTAAATCATATTGAATTTAAATGTAATTTAATTTAAAATACATTACATTATGAATATCTTTGATGACGCAAGAAGCACTATTTGATAACAGATCGGGATTTTATATTCGAGAAACGTCAATGTCTAAAAAAAATTTTCTGATATTTCTAGTCCCTTCCATGAATAGGTCCGGTTAGGTAAAATTAAACGAAGCAAGCCTGAACCATACCTGACGTCAGCAATACCCCGCCAAATTTCTCGCAAAGCGGTTGAACGAAAAAGCAAAAAAAAAAACGAAACGTCTTGCCAAGCAACATTCGACATTACTGATCAGCCTGATCAGTGCCCCCCCCACCCGGGGGGAGGGGGTTTATCACGCAGTCGAGGAAGCTGCGTCGAATAATAATTCGGTACGTTTATTTCGATGGCATATTTTCGATTATCGTTCAACGGAGTGTAATACCAGGGCATAAATGGTGGATTGTTCCTGTATCAGTCGAGAGATGAGAGACCGCTGGGGGGGGGGGGGGGGGGGGGGGGAGAGTGGCGCGGAGGAGCTGGAAAGTGGCTCGGCTGATGAGGGATGTGGATGAAGTGGAAGGAGAAGTGGGAGTAGGAAAGAATCGAGAGGTAAAAAGTACTCCTCTGAATGAGGGGGTTTGAAGAAGATGAAGAGGTGAGGGTCGAGGAGGGTTAGTACGAGAAGGGAGGTGATAGGGGTTGGCTAAAGACATCGGGAGAGGCCACCGTATCGCGGCTCTTTAAAAAGAATCGAGATAAACAGAGTTAGGGGTCGTAGGAGGGCGAGCTCGATAAGGGGGTGGGGGAAAAGCGAGAGCGAGAGAAGCGAATAAGAAAAGGGAGGAAATGTAAATTTCCATCGAGGTGGAAGGAAAGAGAAAAGAATAAGGGCTCGAACGCCGTGGGTATATTGAGTGAAGAGACTACGCGGGGTAGTCTCATCCCCAGCCTCGAAACCTCGAAGAATACGCCTTCCACCTTTTTTCCCTCTCACTCTTCTCGCCCTCTTTCGTTTTATATTTTCCAGCATCCATCGGTGGTGAGAGGACGAGACTTCTTTAAATTTCATGTGCCAATTGTGAGCGTTTGTCTTCACTTTGTTTCGACTGCAACGATCTTGAGGGATAGAGGAGGAAGAGGAGGAGGTGATAAAGAGAAACTCTCTCAAACAACGGGTGAGCGAAGACGGAATGAGGGAAAGAATCGAGGACGGGGGAGCCTAGAAAACGATGAAGAAAGAGAGTCGCGTATTTGCGGAAGGGCCCGCTGAACGCTGCGACGTGCCTTGAAATCGCTCGCGAAACAACCAGGGTGAAAGATAAACACGACGTAAAGAGAAAATAATTAAGAATCTTCGAGTATATTTGTAAGGGGGAATGGAATTTTGGAGACCTTGGCTTCCGAGGACCGTCATATAAATAGCCGTATCTGAGTGATCACTTATGATACGTGTTCACATGTTTCATTGACTATCAGTGATCCACGTTTCAAAAAAAATCGATTATTGCACCTTTTGGAAAAATTACCGAAATTTTTGAAAATTTGAGTAATCGTAGTTGTCGATAGAATAACGATACATGATTTTTGTTCACTAAATAATTCAGTAGTTATAGACATATAAATATTAAAAAATCGCCTTTGGGAAAAAAGCTTCAGAAAACGTTTATCGTTGCAAAATCAATAGAACCAAATCGTCACAAGTTACGAAAATTTTATTTCATCAACATGTAAAATCGAGCGATTGATTGGGCTAAGTTTCAAATAAATTTTTTGCTCTGTCGCGTTTCGCAGTCAGTTTATAAAATAAATAAATATTTATCTTATTTTTCTTTACTTAAACAACGAACGTTGAAAAAACTGAATATCCATTGGATTTTTAGATAATTACTGATAATAATAAGATAATATAAACGTATAATGAAATTAAAAAAAATGAAAAAATCTTTTCGTTGGATAGTTTAAACAGAAGTACTGTCATTGACAAAACCTCAGTCGAGCACATGTCTATATCGTCCAATATAACTTGAATTACTATTGAAATTGGAAATTTGACGTTTTTGAGTGTTGATTTATTATTCAATTAACTATTTGTAAGACCGAACATGTACGACATGATATAAACTTGCAAATCCACAATTTCTCAATTTTGGGCTAACATTTTCGGGCTAACTTCCAACCACACCAAATGAATAATTCTCAACGAAATGAATGATAAGCTTTTCCCTCCAATTTGGAAGAAATCAGAGTTTCACCGTATTTGAAAATTGTCGGTTTCTCAACTTGGATTTTATCATCACTATTTTTATCCGGAAGTTGCGGTAAGGATGGTACGTCCCTTAAAATCAGGTTCGTTAATGAACGACGAAAGTGAGGATTCTTGATGGACCGGAAGGGAGGAGGCAAGAGAACAGACGTGAGAAAAATCTGCAAAAGAAATTCACGATGGTTGAAACGCCGAAACGTTTTAAATCACGAATCAAGTCGAACGTAAGGGTCGCCAAGAAAGGTGAGGATATGAAAAAATAGGGGTAAAAAAAATCAAGGTACCGGACGTATAATAATGGAAAGGGGATGACAGACCTCGAGAAGCTTATTTTTCTGGACACTGGGACGTGTGACGTTGCTGAAAAATTCAAAGTCTGTCTCGCCGGTTAGGGGAAGGGAATCCTTCACTGGGCGTGTGAAGGGGAGACAGAAAAACGATAAAACGAAGTTGAAGGATTCATAGGTTCTCATACATAACGTAGATACATCGAAACGTTCGGAGAGATGTTCGTACAAAGCGTACACTGAGAGAAACGACAGATTTGCATTGATGATCGGTAACATTGAAATTTGCATCGAGGGATTATTACGAAAATCGTATTTTTCATTTTTAAATATTCACACATAGAGTCTAGTAGTGCTTAACAAATTAACCCTTCAGAATTCGATGTTGCATGATAATGATAATAATAAATAAATTCGAATTCTAATAAAATTTCAATTACGCAAACTTCAAAGCCTCCGTGAATGCATGATTCAGGTACATGTTTGGATTATCAAATCACCGTACATTCAATTCCCAAGAAAATGCTCTTTTGGTAATAAAAGGATCCTTTCGTAATTAATAATTTATTGGTGATTACGATAACTTTGTTTTTCATCGTCGCATCGTTGCTTCCTCAATTGAAAACCAATAGTGTTTATTTACTATTATACAATTATGATATTTGTCGTCTGCGAATAAGGCACTCGTTTCCTCACAAAGGACCACAGAGAAGAGAGGAAAAGAAGAGGAACGAGAAGAACTGAAGGGTGAGTGACTGATATTCGAATGGAAGGGTGGATCGGTGTCCACGACGGATAAAGTGAAAGATTCTGGGGGGGGGGGGGGGGGGGGGGGGGGGGAGCGGGGGGGGGGGGGGGGGGGGGGGGGGGGGGGGGGGGGGGGGGGGGGGGGGTTTTGCGGATCGTGGGCATCTCCCAAGGGGTGTGAGTGAGGGACTTCAGGACGGAGGGAGTTGGTCACGGTACGTGCTTCGCATACCGAGCAAACTTTCGCGATAGAGTGCGGAAAAGAGGCGAGAAAAAAACCGAGAACGTTGTGGCCTACGAGGAACGAAAAGAGAAAAAGACAGAGAGAAAGAGAGAGGGGAATGGAAGGGTGAGGAGAAAGAACGAAAAAAACGTTGAAAACGAGAGGCTCGCGCGGATTTCCGCGGGGATACTGTGCCTTCGAGAGGGTGTCTTTTGCGATGCTCGTTTCGACGCTAGGCAAGAGCAACAGTCCCGCTGAATAAACAGTCCAGTTCACGTCGTAATAAATGTCTCCGGGACTTCCGATCGCTTAGTTTTCATGGCGCCTACATGGCACTCTATCCCTTTTTACGGCGCATTGTTTTCCCTCCGGGATTTTCTTTCCAGCCCTCCCTTCCTCTCTTTAATGTTCTCCCACGGGGGTGAGAGGCAATTGCAACAATTGATAGTTTTTTCGGTACTTGTAACTCGCCAGAAAGATTTCCATGTGCGCACGTTATTTTTACTGCGACGTCATTACTACGATTTAGATTTTGACCCAAACGAACCCAATATATCGATCCAATCTTGGTAGTCGGCAATTCGGCCATTTTCGTCAGTAGTCATAATTCATTCTTTACGATACGCTGTCAAGCGTCGATTATTGTTAAAGAAAATAATATACGGTGATAATATGGAACATAGAATTGCAATCAATGTAATCGTCTTGCATTTATTGCAATTATATGCAAATGTTAAGTATAGCAATTAATATGACGTTTCAAATATCGTTGATGACGCAAACAATGTTATTTAATAATAGGTCGAGTTTTCACTTTATAGAAAACGTCAGTGCTGAAGCCAAGAATAGATTTTGTGATATTCCTGGTTTGTTCCATGGAAGGACCTGGTTAGATAAATCGGTCGAGGCGAGCCAGTCCTGAACCATACGTAAAGGTGAGAATGCTCTGTCACATTTCTGCTTTGGGTTGTATACCCAATTGGGATAAGAGCGCAAACGTTGTTAGGAATACTCTAGACGCATCAGAGGTACGAAAATTGGGATTCCAACGGTACTTAAATAGATTCCAGTTTATAATCAATTAAACGTGGTTGATCGATACTTCAAAAGCCAGCAAACAAAGACACGTTAAGGATGGTTCGTTCAACCGATATACCAAAATTGTCTGTCAGCTAGATGATGATTCAAATGTTGAACGAATCATGGATCAGATGCAAGCCAAAGGAAAAGGAGATGTGCAGCAATTCGTATTGGGGTACGTGACGGAACGGCGTGGTAGGCGAGCCTTTGGGGATAGGTCTTTGGCGAAGAATAGCTATGTAATGTATAGCGTTGGTGACGTATTATTGGCAGAAGCTTGTAAGAAACGCGGAGCCGAAGGAGGCGGAGGGTGACGGTCGTTTGGCAATCTTTGGGGGATTCCGTGGATACAATGGGATCTCAATACATCACCTCACCTAAACCTTGTAGTCTTTCGAAGCATATACGTATATAGATACGAGCACCTTTCCGGGGTATACGCCTTGGGCGTTAGTCTCATCCGTTCCCTTCGGTTTCTCTTCTCTACACGCTCGATCTCACCTCTTTCCTCTCTACCTCAAACACGTATATCCCTCTCTCCGTCTCTTACGTTCCATTCCACTTTCCAAATACCGTAATACCTTAGGAGAGCCGACGTAATAGCTGCCAGTGCCATCCTCGGAGAGTTATAGTTCAACAAGACCAGCGATGTTTCCGTATACGTATATAGACCCGATAAAGAGAGGCAGTACGGTTACCCAGGGAATCCTGGTGTCTCCTCTCGCCCTTCGCGACATTGTCGCCCGGCGTGCATCGCGGTGCAGCGATATAGCGCAAGCTCGAAAGCTCTCAAGCCGCCGTTGCAGAAGGATTTCGCGAGGAGACACAGGAGCTTGGAGGGGGTTACATGGGCGGAGGTCGTACCGTTCAAAATGGCCGACCATGAGTTGATGGTTGCTTCGGGTGCGAGGCAAGCTGAGTCTAGCCCGGATAGAGCTGCAACGAGAATTCCTACCACGCTGATATCGTCCATTCGATTAATACATGGGGCGCCATCATCGAGTATTCGCCAAGCTGAAGGACGCTCTTCCAGATCTCTCGGCCGCCATCACTTTTCTCCGGGAGAATCAGCGAGGATGGACAATGGCGTGAAAAAGTCGCTACAGTCACTACAAAAGCTGGCACTTGGGACATTGCAACCCAGATCGGAGGCTTGGAGGAAACCGAGAGTAGAGCTTAAGAAGGTTCAGCGGAAGGCCACGTTTCTCGCGCAGGCACTTATTCTACAGGCACGCAGCGTAAAAAGGGCGTTTTACGTTGCTAATCGTGTGAAGCTGGTGGACCTCGTTCACCCCGATGACGAGTCGTAGCTAGAAAATGGAACGTCGATGGTGCTAGCAGGGTATCCTCGTTGGGGTAGGCAGACGGAGAGACAGAAGACATAAAAATGTGAAGGATGATGCGGAATCCTCCGGGTCTCAGGGCGACGTAACGGGTACGTTGACTCCTCGTGGACGAGGTGAATGACAGCGGGGAAGGCACAGCAGGAAAGAGAACGGCTGTGGAAAGCCGAAAAGAGTGAGGTTGAGGGGATGCTGTGCGAGTTGCATGGCCGAGTGGGGAACGAGGAGGAGACGGAAGAGCCTAGGTGTACCCTTCAGTCGCCCCGTACAAAACGTTCGCCTTGTATATCCTCCCCCTCTTTTTTATCCATCCAGAAGCATCCACGGAGCTGCGTGTTGGCAACGCCGGATGTACAGTCAGTGGAGAATGCAGAAATCGTCTGGGTGGTGGTGAATGTAAGAAAGGAATGCCATGCGCCTGTGTCCGTTTATGTCTGGGTCCCCCATGCTTTCCCGGATGAATCTTAGCCACGGATGTGGAGCTCGAAGGAGCGAAAGATTCGAAAGGCGCATCACCGAGGAGGAGAAAGATGGGGGGAGGTAAGTGAGAGGGGCGATTGGACGTTGAAGAAACAGCCTATCGGGATGCTGGAAGGTCGTCCGAGGAGATCGCCGCGAGAGGGGAGTGCCACGAGAGAGGGAAGTCGCGAGAGGAACAGACATCATCCAGTCACGTATGTGTACGTACTGAAGAGAACGTTTTCCTCATCTTCACCCGTCGTAGACGACGACGACGACGTTCTCCACATTGCTCGGTGTCGCCTCGAATACACCACCCAACTTTCGGTAGTTATGTACTACATGGATGCAGGTACATACACTTGCTGGTATGTGGGGTGGAGAGCTGACGTTGCTCGTCGCTGCGTACTCGTATCCGTACATATATATATATATATATATATATGTATACACACGTGTATATATGATGCACATAGAGAAGGCGTGGTCAACGGCAATGATAGTCTTCTTCTGGGTGAACGTGTACCACGCGCACCTTCGCACCTGCCACCCGCCACCACCGACAGACAGATACCAGAACGGGGAAAGGACACGCCCTCTGACGGAATTTTGCTCGATCCGCCTACGCTCAACCCTCTCCACTCTCTGTCGTTTCCAACTGCCTCTTCCTCTTTTACCTCTTTCCCACACTGCTCCCTCCTGCTGGTATATAAGTGAGGGGTACCCACGTTTAGGTGAGTTATCCACGTATACGGTTGAACAGGTGCACACTTCGGTATTCGTGTAATGAATGTTATCCTATACATCTTAAGGGGGACCACACTTTACTCGGTGCGCATACATGCTCGAATATTCGACCTATCTCGACCCTTGCCCCTCACCAACCTTCGGATCAACTATTCCGCTGGCACGGGCTCAAAGTCTTTCGCTGCGTATGCGCTTAGCTACCTGGTCTTTTGCGCAATGTACTTTGGGTCGTACAGCTCACGCGCATTCGCATTCCCACTTTTGACAATTTTTGTTTGGGTTTTTTGGGCTTCTGTTCTTTTGCGCAAGCTAGGCCATTAAGTTTGGGATAACTTTTTGAGCAGGCCTCTTGCGGGTTTGGACGGTAACTGCTTCATGGGCCGATGAAAGCACGTGAATGGATGGAACTTTCATGCAAAAGTGATTATGTGTATGAAGATGCTTCTGAAGGTCCGATATTTCGAAACTCCCGGGTTTGAGGACCAGTAGAAAATGGGATGGGAAGTCAAACATCTGTAACATGTGAACTTTGGAAGATCCTCAAGAGGTCGATGTCCATAAGAGGGTTGCTTGGATCTACACATAAGACAGTGCATATCCGGAAGTTGGCGTTCGATCTACCCCTTTCTTTTTTTCTAACCCAGTTTGTCTCATGATCTATTCAATGATGTCGATTCCTGCATATTTTCGCGTGGACAGATTTAGGGTTGGCTATTTCTCTACTGCGATACCGATACCTGAATAGCTTCAACGTATATTTAATGTTTAAACGTGCGAAAGTTCGTGCTTATACGTGTTCCGTGTTTTCCATATAGCAGACGTTGCTATGTGTTAAAATTTAGTGATTGAAGTTTAATTTTGATAGTCAAAGTAAAATTCTATGATATTGGGGTGTGCTTGACTGAGGTTTTGTCGGTGACTGTAAATCTCTTCCTATCGTAAAAAAGAAAGTCTCATTCTCTTAATTTGATTAATACGCTCATATCATCTTATCATCATCAATAATTACCTAGACACTTGAGGTATATAGAGTTTTCCGAAGATTGCTGATTAATTAATTGTTCAAATGAATCCCTCATTATTTAATAAATTCACAACGCACCTGATAACGCAGCCTATTTATTTGGAACTTGACATATTCCATCGCTTGACCCTAGATCTTAATGATACAACATTTTCAAAGTTTGCGACGATTTCGTTCCACCAGTTTTGCAACCATCAACGTTTGCAGAATTTGTTTTCTCATAAGCACCCGTGTTAGATTTATATGTTTATAACTGCTCAATTATTTAATTAATGTTTAACTAAATAATTAATGTTTTATTACTCTAACAAGAACCATTGTTCTTCAAATTATCAAGAATTCTACAGTTTTTCAACGTTCATCCAGTAATACCTTAAAAATAATTATCAAAAGTTTTTCAATTTTTCATAATGCACTTAATCGCGTTTCAAGTCACATGTAGAATTCATTCGTGATGCTTTCTAAAACCACACGTGTTACGAGTATACATAATCCATTTGGATTTGCATTGTGGGAATCAGAGAAGATGTCTGCACGCCAAATGGGATAGGCTCATGGATATTATATGTATAGCCAGCTGTCGGTAATGTTGGCAGGAATAAGAAACGTTCAATCTTCGTATAGAATCTTATACTCCAGCCACTATTTCTCCGCACGCACTATACTTTCCTGCTTTACGAGCATCATGTATTCGAGTGGTTTACAGAGGTCGTCGGATTTACTACACTTTAGACATAAAGTTAAAAGCGTAGCTATGGACATGTATGACGTATTGGAAAAATGGAGAAAGCCGTTACTTGCTCCTTATTTGATAGCTTTTATACTTGTGTCGGTTCTACGAAGGGATTGTGAGATATTTGAGATACTCAATTTATCTACGAGGGTTCAAGCCAAATCTTTTGAAGAACCTAATAAGTACTTGATGGAATCTATTTTACGATAGATTTCAGCATCTAATCGGCTGTGAACTTGAACTGAAAACCTCGAATTCCTAAACCACAGAGGGAACTCGAATTGGCTCTGATTGATTCTGATTACGTCAACCTGCGTCTAAACTCATCCGATGTGTCATTGGATCGTCCTTTTCATCTAGAACTTGCGTCTGACTCAAAAACTTGAATCTCGGATTCATTTTGAGTCGACTCCCCTGTTTTTTATTCGCACTGCATTAATCTGTACGTTTCATTGAACAACTTTCCACCAAACGCAAGATCTTGAATTTTATAATAACTCTGCGTTCGCTTTTATTAATACCAAGTGAATGGAGGTTTCATTGGATCACCATTGTCTTTGCACCGATAAATCAGCACTAATTTTCCTGCTCCTGCTACGTCGACATTCATCTCTAGACGAACCGTCTATGAGGAGTATTAAAATACTCCTGAAGAGCCATGTGTATTCAAGCCACATTGGGCTTTCATTAAGCTCCTAATTATCGACATGCATAGTTACGCATGTAAGTTTTGTGGATACAAGAGAGCGTACATAGAATACAACAGGATCTCCAACCACATATAAGATGGGGGGAAACTTTGGGGATGGCAAGAAGCGTATTAGCACACGCTCGTTAGACGCGAGGAGTTCGACTATCCTCCGATGTATACATGTACCATGCCTCGACGGAACAACACCCTGATAACCTCCATGTTTTAGGGTATAGTTGCTTGAAGTATGCCAAATGTTGCCACGACTAATCAGCGAATCTCGAATAAATACTGACATCAAGTTGCTGTTTAAATCCCAACGGATTTGTTCCCGTCGTGTATCTAATGACGATCTCTGATCAACGAGAAATGGAAGCGTGAAGTTCACCCTATACCGTGGTATTATCATTTCTCGTTATATTTTTTGAAAATTCTTATTTATAGTTACTACAAACGGACAAGATAGTAACGTGATATAACCATAATGTGACAATACTCGTCTAAGTAACATAAATTTAGATCGGGAAAAAGTGCTGCCCCCGGTCTGAAAAATCGGTAACATTACCGCACGTAAAAGATAACGGGATAACGGTATCACGACAAAATCAGGATAGCCCAACGATTGTGACACGTTGGCTGGTAGATACGAGATATTTCGAGGTCATCAACAAATTGACGTAATTAATCCGTAATTAATCGATTTATGGAAGTGAATCCCTAATCAATAATTCCTGATGAACGATTATCAGAGTTTCTCATCAGAAATAAGATGATTACGTCACGGACAGTATGCAGCTGTAAGCCCCAGAAGTTTAACAAGTTCGGGCGTAGGTTTGTGATGCGAACGAGAGAAGCGTCGAAACGGGACGCGGATATCAGGTAACGGGACAGGGAACAGGTATATATACCTAGGGAAAACGAGGCCGAGCGTGGGAGGGCTCGGACGAAAAGCACGTGGAGTACCAGCGACGCGCGCTTCTCCACTGCGACTTCAATAAGCGTTATATATATTTATCGGGTTTTCCACCCTTCATCCCAACCACCTTTCCCAAACCCCCTCCCACTTGTTGTGCTTTACTCGGTGTTGCTATGTTGCCTTGTGTATCGAGAAAGTTCAACGCCAAGCCAGACGATGTTTCCCATCTCGTTTAGCCGCTCCAGCCGCGTGGATGCGCATCACCGACGTACAACCCCTGAATCAACAGGCTTCTCTCACCACACTCTATTTTATTTGCTCCAGTCCGGTTTATTCTGTTTTGTCACAATCCTCCTCCAACCCAGCTTCTCTTCCGACAAGCCCAAGCCTCATATTTGCGTTCTATTTCACGTCTGCACCGGAATTGTTCAGTAACGCAGTTGTGACGTCATTTTCGGACTCAAGAGGTTCAAAACGGATGAGGTCTTGCGGTTGTTAAAGCTGATGAAGTCTTTCAACATCTTGCTATAAGGTACCTGACTCATGTCCCAGTGTCTAATAAAGCCCACGTTTTAAACATCCAAAACTACAAAGTCAAATGAATTGTACATTTACTAGGACATCTAGGCCAGACATCTCTTGATCTCCGATTTTTGGCTCTACTTAGGTTACGTTTTCATGTTAGGGATTGCTGGATGAACCATTGGGCAAAAAGTTAATCCAAGAGGGGCAGCGATATAAATAGCTCATTTTATAATAAATTAACATTGCATTGATAAATTAAAATTGCACGGTTTTGGCACGTGCTTCACCGAGGTTTTGTCAGTAACTGTATATCTGTTTTAACTGCGCAACTTCTTGCTGTAAGAATTTACCACTCCTTCCAACTTTACCATTCATCGATGGACACTGAAATATTCTTATCAGGTCCTTTCCCCATTTAAGGTTCGTATTTGGATCTTACTTTACCAATTTGCCATTGAAGCATCTAGCTTCCGACAGATGCATCCACGCCATGAAGCCAAGAATATCTATTTGGCCGAGGAAACGTTAGAGGTAAGTCCAACATATATTCTTATCAGTGGCAATCGTAGCATCGTGAATCGCTTGGCAAGAGCATTTAATTTAATTCTAACCGTAATATGCCAGTGCTCGATAAATTTTCGGATCCCAACGATGAACTACGTGAATTTAAAGCTCAGCCCCAGCCAGAAAAAAAGGAGTGAGGAGCATACAACCAGCATGATAGACTACTGGAGAAGCCGAGAGTAAGGGCACCTAGACACCAGTATCGAACGTGAGCAGGGAAAGAACTTTTGATAATTCGCTCAGTTTTGAAAGGTGGAAAAGGGATGAAGAAGGTTCAGGATGGGGTCGCGATAGATCAAGAGTGAATCGCCGACATGTCATTCACTCGATCAGAGTCTTGCTTTTCGCTATGTAATCCTGAACGCTATTACTCGAAGTGGTAGAGGTGGTAGTTTGAAAAAGGGCCACTTCGTTTTTCCCTTGGGGCGTATAACGTCTCTCGGGCTCACTTTAACGTTGCTCTGGCTCATTCTACCTGGCGAGATGTTCCGGGTTTGTATTCGTGTTATAAATACAGTGAAACCCCGATTAACCGAGGAAATCTGGACCGAAGGTTCGCCGGAAAACTAAAATAGAGGTTAATCCGAAATAAATATTATACAGCCTTTTATTCCAATGAATCTCATGACAACATATCTTGTACTGGATGATATTCATCGGTGTTGAAAATTCATCCTTATTTTACCTTCTTTTTTTTTTTTCAAAAAAACGCTTGTCAATTTTGTTCGTTTTTGTGTCTTTCTTTGGTTTTCTTTTGTTGCGCGTTTCTTTTCTCAGCTGCAAATATTCGATTGAATTGCCCTCTGCTTACTGATGGAAATAGTCAACTACGATTTCAATCGGGTTTCCAGCTGTTCGACGAGTAATCAAGCTGACAGGTCCTGTGTTTTCCTCACGATCAAGATCATCTCTCATCCTCGAGCACTTCTGCGGATGATTCGTAGCGTTTTTGAAAAACTCCGTTTGCCGTTTCACGCGTTTCGCGGTTGACGGAAGCAACCGGGCTCTGATGGACTGCGCAAGTGTCTATGTGTTTGAAAGACGCACGGTTAATCCGCTCCATGGATAACCAGACCCGGTTAATCGGGGTTATACTGTACATAGCGATGCACACGCAGACATTCATATATATATGTATATATATACATATCCTTACATTAATATAAATATATGTAGGTAGGGACGCGGGAAAAGGATCTGACTAGGGAAGTATAAGGAGCAATTGGTATGCAAGGAGTACAGCCATTCATCTCCCGATCTCCGGCAGTCGCGACCTCCGGATATAAATTAGCTTTTGTTTAGCATTCAATGCGGGCTCTCGGGCTTATTCGAGCGAGCGAGAAAGCATTAAGTCGAGAAACTGCGAGAAAAGAAAAATAAAATAAAACGGAGTTACGAAATTTGGCTTCGGGTTTTGGGCGTGTTCATCGCGGGCACTATTCCTGTCCCAAATCTTTGCTTTCGACGGGTGCAAAAGGGGAAAAGTAAAA
>JAPYZJ010001581.1:0-30637 GCA_030522765.1 Ophioninae sp. B BG-2022a
TGTTACAACACTTATAACTCGAGATCTGCTGGACCGATTTTCATGATTTTTGGTTCGTTGGATTCGTCTCCTTCCAAATAAGAAGAATACATATTAAAAACAACGAGAAAAAAAGAATACATAATTATGAAAGATGAATAAATTCCCGTAAACGCTCGTTTGTTTCGTACACGTCAAACATTTGCTGTCGATGCTGTCAAATACTGAACGTAATCATTGACATTTATCCGTGCGTTCAGAAATACTGGAAAAAGAGTAACATTAACTGGGGCGTTAATAAATTTATTTTGTGTTAATTAAAGTTTGGGTTTGTTTGGGTTTATTAACACTTTAACACGAGATTTATTGACTGTGAGGCGGTACGAAGTTCGCCGGGTCAGTTTTATAAAGCGATGCTTATATATTTATTAAAACAAAACTCATGGGAGAAAACTCATTAAAAAATGTTGTTAAATACCACAATTTTGTATAAATAATTATTAAACATGTATTTTATATAATTCCATTTTTTTCATATATTACAGTTTTTTTGAAATAACAGTATTACAATAATGATATAAACGAAAGCATATATATTATATTCTAATTTTTTTCGCATATATGATGAATTATATAAAAGTATATTATTATCAAATCGAGATTTAATAAAAATGATTTATTATCAAAATATTTCATTGAATTTTAATTTTACTTTATTTTGAATGCAGACGATAGATAACCTGTATTCAAGATTAAACATTGAAATTGTTATCACCATGGTAGCGAGGATGAATATATTTTGAAAAAGAGTACGAAGCCCGAAAAAATCCTTTCTTTTGTTTCCAACCAAGCATCTTCGACGTCCATACTTCACAAATTCGATGCGATATGATTTTGGAAGTTGATGAGGAGACTCGAGACTTTGTGACGATTTACAAAAAGGACTATTATTCGAAAAAAACGAAAAGGGTACAAAAGTGCCTACCATTGCCGGATTACGTGCACCCTTTGAACGCTTTGAACGGACCTTATCACGAACACCTGAATTCCTTGAGAAAGAACGAGTCGCTAATGCCAGAACGGAAAACCGAGGATATTCGTGATAATTTGAAAAGGGTTATCACACAATATCAATTGCGCTTAATTTCGAAATTGCTTTCCCAAATAATCAATAACAGCTCTTCAGGTTTGTTCGAAGTATCCTCACCTCCGAAAAATCTTGCCCGATACTCCACCCGATGAAAACGTCATAGAAGCGAAGGAGAAGAAATGCTTTAAGACGACTTACCAGCTGCAGTACTCGAAAAATCTTGGTAAAACATTGTCAAGTGAAAGAAATTTTTTTTTCTCATATCGATATCTCATCTTCGAAATTTTGAGACGTTATATTTAATTCTTTGGATTGAAAAAACACATTTTTTTTTATTTAAAAAAAAAACGATCTTAAGGATGTTCTCGCGTTATACGAATTTAAGGATTAATTGTTTAAAATTAGTATAAACCTTTTCAACAATCATAATCAACTTTGTGTAAAATTTGAGAAAGTTTGACGGTCTGGAAATCGTGATTTTTGTTGTAAAAAATCGTCTTTTTTTATAACTTCCTATAAGACCTCGTGTTAAGTCGTGTAAGATTGCAACGCAGATGCAGTCGATCGAATTACTGAAATGTTACCAAATCTTGAGATACGCAAATTTCGTTTATTTTCGAAATTCGAACATACAGATGATTACGTTTCGCTTCGTACTCAACGCACCGGAGGTGACAAAGTTGTGGAGTTACCAACCGGGTGGGTTATACCAGAAACGGTAAATCGGTCCTACAGGGATCCACGTGATCTGTCAATGTTCGGGATATTCCCTAGTAGGCAGAAAATCATCAAACCGAGCAGCAGCTTGGACCGTGACGAAAATGAAATATCAGGGATCAAGTGAGTTTGATGGACAGCCGGTACGTTCTTACCACGAAACAACATTTGTTTTTGATAATATCTATACTCCCTCATACCCGCAAACGCGAGTGAGAAATATCCTCCCGATTAAGAAGTAGCTTTACCCAAACTAAAACCCGAAAACTCTGGAAATGAGTTTCACCCCTTAAAACTGTTTTTCCGCCGATAAAAAAGATTTTAGATTTCGATAAGGTGCATGTCATAATATCAGCGACAAAACATCACGATCATAAAATATCACAATCCGAATATTCTCGCCACGCGAGAGCTTGTTTGGGTTCGTTTGGGTTAGATAGAAAATAACATATCCAAAAATGAATGACCTCGAGAGGAACGCGAGAGCTTGTTTGGGTTTGTTTGGGTTAGATAAAGAATGAAATATCCAAAAATGAATGAAATTGAGACGAGTGCGAGAGCTCGTTTGGGTTTGTTTGGGTTAGATAAAGAATAAAATATCCAAAAATGAATGAAATCGAGACAAACACGAGAGCTTGTTTGGGTTTGTTTGGGTTAGATAAAGAATAAAATATTCAAAAATCAATGAAATCGAGACGAACGCGAGAGCTTGTTTGGGTTCGTTTGGGTTAGATCAAGAATAACATATCCAAAAATAAACGCAATCGGGGACACCGGAAACGGTTACTTCGTGGATCGAATTAAATCTGAAAAATAAATTGAATATATATATGCGAATATATGCGAATCGAAAAAGAAATGTTTCATTGGCTCTCAACGATTCGAAACCCGCAAACCTGTTCAATGTCACGATTTATATTTTACGCTAGAAAAAGATTGAAATGTAGTTCCTTAAGAGTGTTTTTGCGTTATACGAATCTAAATATTAATTGTTTATAATTTGTATGAACCTTCTTAACAAGCATATTCAACTTTGTGTAAAATTTGAGAAAGTTTTACCGCCTAGACATCGTGATATTTGTTGTAAAAAATCATATTTTTTCATAACTTCCTATAAGACCTCGTGTTAAAGTTGCGATTTTTACCACTGAATATCTCGATTACCAAACGGTGAAACCTCTTCAATTTTTTTCCACATTTTAACCCTAGATAGATAACCATGTTTGAGTGAGCATATTTTGGATTTTGTGTATATTAGATTTTTGAATGTGATATTATGTCTTAGTGTATGTAATTTTAAAGAACAAAACAAGGTACTTCTTACTTTACGAAACTTTATAATTTTAAAAAATCGATTACGTCGTTTAGACGTAGGTTATCTATAAAGGGATAATATGACGCTCAAGAAGATTCACGTAATTTTTCAAACAATTAACTTTATAAAATTGTATTTGATGATTTTGCCCTTTGTATATACTATTGTGATTATGGCGGAAGAACTTAATGGTCCTTAATAGTCGACCGCAGATCACAGATACATGCACCATCCCAACGAGTGCATTCACAGGTATTTTCAAAATCAAATGTCTTCCTTGGTAAGATAGGATAATTGATCCCACTCCAGAGTACAGCTTGTACGATGGCCTTTCGCATGGACAATGGGACACTTTTCTCACGGTGTCTATGTGCGGGCTTTGTGATTCATTGTTACAGAGCTGGAAACTCGGAATACGCGGACGTTATCGGTAGCACGGGTGATCGAATCTTGAAGGAACAATTGCACGGAATTCCCCTTCCATTGGATCCACCCTCGTCACGGTTCAAGGATCCTGACAGTATCAGCTCGATGGCTGGAGAGACGCCCTTCATTTCGAATATCTTCTAAAAACAGGAAGAAAATAAGAGAAGACTATGAAGAGAGAAAGAGAGACGATGATTTATTTATGCCTTGGTTGTATCGTTAGGCAATAGATATCAAAATTTGATGAACAAGTCAACGAAAAAGAAAGAAATCGTCGGTAGCAATTTAAGGGAACGAGGAACACGCTGTGGTCCACCTCGAAATTTTTAACGCCAATTTCTCCCAAATCATTGAACCGATTGGGATAAAATTTCTTTTGTGTACTCAGGAGGCTTGCTCGAAAAAGAACGTGCTCGGCATTTTCCGAAATTTTGAAAAAAATTGCGCAGTTTGTGGTTACCATGGGAAAAATTGCGAGCTACACTCCATTGTATTGAACTTTCACAAATTTGCCGAGCATAAGGTTCTGAAGCGGTGAAGAGTACACATTTTGAGCTTTGTTTCAGCGATTTTTATGAAAAAATGGCAAAGAAATTGGCTTTTGAAATTTTCCACATAAATGTGATAAAAGTGTACTACCAGAGCGCAAAATTTTATCGACCGTCAAGAAAATTCAGTTCAGCAATTTTCTCACAGGCGGCGCAGTGAGAGTTCTCAAGTATCGAGATATTTTTTGACAGGTTGGAAGCAACAGCTGTTATCTCGAATGTTTCGTTTATTTGATGATTTATTATCGTCTCATGGTTTATGACATTCGTTGATAAGGTGTTGTGTTTTGTGGCAGTGTGCTAAAGCAATTGCTAAAGCAATAAAAAAAAGGATACCGAGGCTTCGAGGCCGAATCGCGAGCGTGGCGCCATCCGTCGGTAGTGACTCGCAGCTCAAAACTTGGACGCAGCCTCGGCTCGCGTCGGTAAAACAAAATTAGCGCGAGCTACTGCTATCTACCACGAGGCAACATTGTCGCTAGCGTCCGGGAAGCCTTGACGGGTTTCGTGTATGCCTACGTAGATACACGATCTAACATACAGGTCTGGAAACTCCGTTAGTTCACACGGTTCCTTTACTGATGTTCGCCGCTAGAGGCACTGCAATCGAGGAGTCAGGGTGCGAGAGAGACAACAATACTCTCTCTCACTCACAAATATACTTGCAAGCAGTATGTACTTATCCGAGTTACGACCTTCGAATATTTCTACGTATGCGTGTGCATCGTCCCGTATTTGTTTCTATCAATACATATGAAGATAGCATTTTATATTGTAACATAAACATAAATTCGCGTTCATCAATCATATAATAGCAATTATTTATAGCTCAAAATGCAATTACTGGCGTCTTATAAAGGCATTAAGGTTTTTAGTCAGGATCGTTTTGTAGGGACGGGGGAAAAAATGAAATGTACAAAATAACGAAAACTTTGTTAATTTTACGTTGGGGTTACGTACGATAGTACGTTTAACGTACTTTCGAAGGATTTATCAAAGCTCTTCAAGTTATCGCCTTCGAACGAATTTTTAAGGAGTTAACTTCTCGACGAGAATCACGTCTTGCCACTTCTTCGAACCTTTCACGATTCGCGGCACTTTAAACATTGATTGTTTAATCTTTAGACGTCTGTAATCCTTATTGCACTCCGGAATTTCGGCGCGGTTACTCAATGACTATATCCAGGTTATTGGTTCGCTGTCAAAACTGACTCCTCGATACTAGCGGCACCATGATTTCTGTTTCAATAGTGGGACCACCCCAACCACCTGAATTTCATCGAGTTTCCAGACCTGTATGTTAGACCGTGTCCTAGGCAAATTTTTTATTCGACCGCATTTCCATCACGACGCTCGCGTGGTAATACAATCCGTAATTTTTTTTCTGATTTGATGAATTGTTGGCCTTTCGTCTATCAATTTGACATTGTCTGGTCAAATTTCATGAAATTCTAAAGAGCCGTTTAAGAATTCCATGGGAAACTATCAGTCTGATCGGCGGACGAGGGGGGAAGGGGTACGGCTCCCTCTTAACCCTTTCACACCGGACGTGACGTGTGCTGTCCCAGTCTGGAAAATTTTTGATATTACGGCTGGAATAGCATATGTCTCAATTACTGAAAAACATCTAGGACATAAAATCCTAGATGAAATCCTATAGAGCTTGTCAAATCATTGTTGTTGATGGTGGGCCGTTATGGGGACGTTTATGCATCACCATGACCTTCGACCTTCTAGGCATAAAAGTTATTCTATCTAATAATCGCTTGGAGGAGAAATAACAGATCTCAGCAATGAGACGCACTCGGATTGATTTTTCACCGTATTGAAAGTGTTAATACATTCTTTAGTGTTCATTGTTTTTTTTTTTAATAATCTCTTTCAAACATTACAAACTCTTTACACGCACACCCAATATTCTCCATAGTCTTTTGTGTTCTTATTTACAAATCTTATCGATAACGGACATTCTTTTTTTTTACTTTGTATTCGTTACTGTTTTTTTTTTTTTCATTGTCACTCGTTGATTTTCGATGAGAAAGAATCGTGCGTCGATTCCTCGAAAAAAAATCGACAGTTTCAGTGACGGACGCCCGATAAATTAATTGTACCAACACGCACACTCGTATCAATGAAATAATGACTCTCGTAAGTACACTAGCGACGAAATACACAAAGAGAAAAAGTAAAAAAAGCTTTATACAAAAACAAAAGAAAAAAATGGAAAAGAGTTATATGATAGGCCCGCGTAACCGGTCGAAAAACTAATTGCCGATGCGATCGAAGAGCGTACATCGTTCCGTGACAAAAGCTCGTTTGTCAATCGTCGAACGAGTCGTAGCTGCGTGGAATCGATTGAAAAACATAAAAAAAAAGCGAAACGTCCAACAACGATACGCTGCCGTATGATCGCGAAGAATAAATATACTTTTGCTAGGTCCCTTAAAGATGGAAAAGGATAGCAGCACCGACGAGCCGACGGTTATCGCCGAAGCCGCGCTTTGTGTTTTTTTTTTTCTTTCTTTTTTTCTTCTTCAACTCGTATTCAATTGTATCCATGTATCTCATGGATAATGTTGAAAATTTCACTTGTCCCGTTCCACCGAGACTTTCAACGCCCGTCCGTTACGATCGTTGCATCCGTTATCATTTCTGGTAACGACGCACCGGCACCCTACAACCGTAATCTTCAATTATTATCGTCGTCCCGATTTTGACAAAAGTCGCCAATATTAGGCTCAAAGTAGATCAGCCAAAAGCAACGTTGAGTCGTACTCGTCACTCACCTCGATTATTATCGTCGAAGTCATATTATCCGTGTTGTGATGCTGAACGGTTGCGGTTGTTGGTAAGGATATCGTACGAATCGTGTTACCGCTCGACGATGTTGTTATGTGTTGGGCTATTAAGTTTGCGTTTGACGTTCGGCTGCGAAGAACAAAACAATTATCATCATAAATTCGGACGATACGTTGTACTCCCTGCTTTAGAGAATCACAATCATCGATTTTTTGCGTAAACACGTTTATACTGATATACGTGCACGTCGTCTTGGACCTTTTTACCATAACAGAAGTTTCGCGGCTTTTACGCAGGGTTGAAAATCGCTAAGATTATGTCTACTGAAGAAAAGGATTTTTGGATGTCGATTCTTTTACAGTACAGACAGAATGTTCAGGTATTGATTATTCTAACAAGTATTTCGATGCAATAGATTATTTTACATGATAAGTAATTAATTAATTGTAATTGCATTATTAATTTATTATAAGATTATTATGCAGAAGTAGGGAAAATTCAATGTAAAACCAACCCAAACAATCTCAATTATTTCCATAAGTTATGAGTTTGTTTGGGTCTGTTTAGGTATATTCTAGAAGGCTCAATTCATCAATCTCCCTACCCCTCACCTTCAGTTTAGGCATCGAAGTATACGAAAATGCTCTATTTTATTGCATTTTTCGCCAAACTTCAAAACCTCATAACTTATGGAAATAATTAAAAATATTAACTTCCGCCGGCTAAATATCACTAGTAGTGACTAATTAAAGTGATTTATGGCAACAAAAAAAAACTCCCGCCAAAATTGAGTTGGAGCCCTACTTCTGCATAATTACCTATTATAACTATATTATAACTATAATTACACTGGAATAGTTAAAATTAACTTTATAGTGAATATCTAGTAGTTAGTATTAACTATTGCATCGTATCGCTGTCCGAAGGAATTTATACTTTCCTAAATTGTGAAAGAGTCGATATTGAAGAAGACATTTATCCAGTAGATATTTAGTGCGTATTTTTGTACGTATTTAGTGCGTCATATTTGATCCGCAATGAACAATGACAATTGTCAATAGTGGAGCTGGCGACTGATAAAATTAAAAAATATGTTCCTCATCGAATCGACATCAATTGAAATTTTCCAATTTATCCTCATTTCTAATCTCAGAACAAATTGTTTTCCGAAGTGGATTCATTTTCAGGGAGCAACGAATTTCAGGCATTGCAGAATGTATGAAACTAAGTGTTTTCTTCAAAATTCAAGGTTTAGCCATCGTCGTGTTGACTTATCATTTTGAGATTCTTTCATCTATGCTGACCTATGGGGTCGGGTAGGAAACCCCAACTTCGAATGATCAGAAGGCTCAAAATTCCGAATTTACCGAAAACTACCAGTTTCGTAAATTTTTGGTTCTGTTTAAAATCAAGGGTTTAAAATCAAACTAACGAACCCAAACAAACCCAAACAAATTTCGTAAACCTTTACGAAATTTGTAGTTTCGGACTATTGAAATTCGGAATTTTGAGCTTTCTGGTCAATCGAAATTCGGGTGTCCTACTCAGCGCCTGACCTATCATACTCACTTTCGTTTTTTCACTTGACCGGAATGAAAGCGTCCACCTTCACCGCGAATTCGATTCATCGCGTGTCTATGCCTCGATTCATGGAGATATTTCTGTGAAAGAGTGCGAAAAAGTGTTATGTTGTTATATCACTGATATCTGATTGGGTTTCGGGGGAGGGGGGAAAAAAGTCGTTTCACAAGCTCACCGGACGTTCCTTGGGAATTTTTCCTTCAGCTTCGAGTTTCGCTCGTGCCTGACGCCTCTTCAATATACGCCTGTACTGTTTAGCGTTTACGTACAACGGCTCCTCCTCCAGGAATTCAGCGTTCGGTAACGCGACTCTTTGAAACTGCGTTTGTCCGCTGTTACCAGGTACCATCTGAACAGCCGAAGAGAAGAAAGTTACATAGGTGATTTACGCAGACTAAAGTTCCCCATCTACCGGAGCATTTCGATCGTAGCACTGCCAAAGTTTCATCTCTGAACATTTTTAAAGACAGCGAACAGAATTAAAAGTCTGTCGTCAACTAAATATCAGTAAAGTAAGGAATCAAAGTCAACGGCGAAAAGGAAGTTCAAATCGATCACTATTAGTACGAGTCGAAGATTTTTATGAATTCCGCTACATTGTTTTCGAAACGATAAATCATATTCAAATTTAAGCCACTCGACGAAACGTTCATAATGAAATTTTGTAAAACGCTAAAAACATTCACAAGATCCCACTTACGAAACGTTTTAATCAGTGATTCTATTTAAGTATGCATCCAAGATTTCGAAAACAATGTGGAATCTTAAAAATTAGATTCTCATCGGAAGAACGAATAAAAAAGAGCATTGTTGAACCGCCATTAGTGGAACATTGAAACATAATCGAAAACTTGGCAATCGTTTGGGTTTAGGAAACACCGCTTATGTTGCTCCGTGATCACTACTAGCCGGTATAAAACATATACACAGACTGTGCGAGTGAAAAGAGACTTCTCTGATAGTAATCACCATGACAATATTTCCTGCCTGTGTAGTTGCTGCGTTAGGACTGGACATTGGCTGTACGGGTGTTGCGGTAGCAGCCGTTGTACTCTGCGTGGTCGTGCCCGCTATTTGCATCAAGTTCCCATTGATGTTTATAACTGAAAGTACAAAAAACACGAATAGCTACTCGTATCATTGAAAAATTCGAAAATTGTCGTATTCGTCGACGGCTGAAACCTCTTTGATGCGTAAAAGAAGAGATTTCAGCGCAGTAATTACCGGTCGGTTGCGCCTGCTGTACTTGACCCTCCAATTGAACAGGCTGATATATATAAGTCTGGCCATCGGGCGTTTGGATGATCTGTGGCGTTTGAGGTTGTTGTATAACTATTTGTTGTCCCGCACCGGCTAGACTGGAAACCGGAACAACCTGAATCTGACCGTTGGGACCAGCCACTTGGATAGCTTGCGGTAACATAACGGTTTGACCGCCTTGACCCATTTGAACCACTTGGACCGTTCCCCCGGCACCTCCGACCATCACCGCCTGACCCTCGCTCAGCTGGTCCATATCGGGAGCCTCCTACCGGCAAGATCTGAAAAAGAAACGTACGATGCATCAGAAACATCCGATACCTTCGGGAGAATACCGTAAGAGCCTCACAAGCCGTCCTCGGGTCTCTCCCGTTGCTATACTTTTGTCCAAAGTTCCTTTCCATTTTAAACGACTCGATAGCTGACTTTGGATAGTTTAACGCAGTCTACAAATCGAACACCGACGTAGATACGGAATCCAAAAAAAAAAAAGCGTATTCGGACACATTTTTTTCTCGGTTTTGGAATTTTCTTTATCTCTGGTATCAGGGCTTTTCCAATATGTAAAATTTCGGAATATCGATGATTATATACGTTGTCTGAAGGAATTCTTTTATCCGTACCCTATGATCGATGCACATTAATTGATGTCAGTTATCGGGACATTGTCTACTGATGAGAATACATCATTTTGCTGGAAAAATACCGAGCAAACGATGCTTCTGAGTTTCTGGAGGAGGAGGGCGCGAGGACTCTTCGAAGCATAGCGGCAAATATCGTAGGGTCGGACGATCAGGCTTACCGGAGTTCTCGCCGGAGGATGCGTCGCATCGGGGGCAGCGCTAAACTGACGTACCAAATTTATTTGGGTTCTTTTGACTTTGAATTGAAAAAGCCTGGAGTCCAAAGGGACGCATCATGCGAGGGAATTTCGGGTACGTTCGTATACGCACCTTGAAAGGGGCAGGAGGGGAAAGGGATGCGGTGAATGCTCTTCACGTTATCCAGGTGCATAGCGCGCTCCAGATGCCCCGAAAAGCGTGTGGTGCGGAGTAAATTTGTCAATTTTCATCCTGGATCGATGCGAGAATAAATATCGAAAAACACTTTTTTTCATTAAGAACGAAAAAAGTTTGCGGACACGCTGCTTCGAGAGCGTTCGTAAAAAACTGAGAAAGATCGTTGTCATCGTAAGAATGGATCGGTGAAAAAAAAAAAGGTACGCAGTAACGCGAGCTCGACGATTAACAATTGCGAAAACAAAAATGTGCACTATGCCCGCACGGAATGGAAAGACGCGCCACGAATGAACCGACGCTGCTATGAAACGCGCGGATAGACGCCGCCGAAATACACTCTCTCCTTCTCACTCTTTATCAAGCGTTCCAAACATGGCCGTTCTTCGGGTTCACTCCGTTAAACCCGTTGGCGTTTGCCTCGTTATCGCGTTCAGCGAGCGAAAAAAATTCCCGAGTTTCCTCGAAGAGACTTTTGTATAAATTGATAGAAACGCATGGACCACGAGGGAAAAGACAAGCGAGGTGTTACGCGAGTGAGGTCGTCGGAGCTTAAAACCCGTCGTGAGGGGTTCGATAATTTGTGTGGACTTACATTGGATATTTTCGTGGGCACTTTCCCAATGATTGGTCGGCAAATTGAGGACCAATGGTCGCGACGATAGCGAGTCCTCGGCCCTTGTGTATTGGTGGTACTGAAGGGGGGATCTGCCAGTACGATGCCAGACCGTTCGAGACCGGTCGATCTCCCCCTCCCTCCCATCACTCCGCGTACTTTACCCGGGCCAATAGCGACAATTTTCATACCACTGGCTCACCCTGCCGGTTGCCCAACGAAATTCCGTATACGAATACCGAGAGAAATTATGACGATCAGACGTACGACACCCCCTCCCCGAACTCTTCCCGCGACTGCAATAATATATATACCAAATTGCCACGCGACGCTTTCTCCCGCTTATTTGCACCGTTGAAAAACGCGCGAAATCAATGCCCGAGGGTGGTATTCCGATATTCGTACAAGTCGCAGATATGTAAAAAAGGAATTTTATTTACCGCATTGTTCAATCTGATTTGATAAGCGATAGTGTAATATCGATCGCTAATTTACACGTGCGGAATTGATATTTCAACATTTTTTCATTTTACAACCTTTATTCAAGGTGTGAATACAAAAGAAAAAAACGCCTCTTTTCGAAACTTACAAACTTTAGATTAATATACATCTGGGAATGAATGATAAAAATCATTCTCCGTACAGATATCAAACATTTATCCCCTGGTTATAAAAAAAAATTATTGATACTATAAAGCAGTCCGGATGAAGTTATATTATACACGATGCATATTTATTATCAACATTCAGTTGAGTGTATAATTTTATTTGACAGGGCCCTGAAGTGAAGTACCTAAAATAGTTTAAGTATCACCAACGGTCCCATGGTGTAACGGTTAGCACTCTGGACTCTGAATCCAGCGATCCGAGTTCAAATCTCGGTGGGACCTGGTTTTTTTTTTATTTCGTTTAAAATAATAGAGTGATTGTTTTTACCCACAGGATCATTCGTCAACATTGTATGGATGGCCTCTGATTGTAAATTAATGCTACAAAAGATGAAGTATCAAGAATGCGAGGATTATATCGAAGGGTATATCGTTCATAACCTATCAACGCAAACGCGAGCTTGTACCCGGTGAAACATTCACTTGCCAAGTCTAACGAAAATTCGTCGTTCACGTGCAAGGTCCACAACTTCTTGCGTCACAGTTTCAGCCTTAATTGCTTTCCTAATTCGATAACGTACGAGAATCGAAACGTTAGCTACCAAGAAATTGCATAAATAGAGGCTAAATTTGTGTACAAAAGGTCTGTACGATAAACCGCGGAAGAATGACGAAACGACCCTTCAACGATGAGAGCATTGATTTGGAACAGAATCCTATTGTTTATATGGATGTCGCGATTGATAACGATAAAGGTAAATCGATCGGCAATCCACCGATTAACCCGTATTCTCTGTACGTTTACTACCCCATGGAAGAGGAATATTTCAATGTTTACTCTTTGCGCACAAACAGTTGGGAGAATCATCATGGAACTTTTCAAGGACAAGGTACCACGAACCGCTGAAAATTTCCGAGCTTTGTGTACAGGTGAAAAGGGTATCGGATGCAACGGCAAAAAGCTGCATTACAAAGGAACGATTTTTCACAAAAGTAAAAATTCACTTCCCAACAGTCGATTCCTTCGGATCTAAGATCTCACGCTGCATTATTTACAAAGCAATCCTAAATGTTTTACTTCTCAGTCGTCGAACGGTTCATGATCCAAGGTGGGGATATAATTAATTTCGACGGTACGGGCGGCGAAAGTATATACGGAGATCGCTTCACAGACGAGAGCTTTCAAATAAAACACGAAGAGATCGGCCTCCTCAGTATGGTCAATGAGGGAAAACCTAATACGAACAATTCGCAGTTCATCATCACCGTTGCGCCCAGTGCACACTTGGACAATACGCACGTAGTTTTCGGTAAAGTCATCAAAGGGATGGGCACGGTTTGCGAGCTCAACAGTATTCGCACCGAGGATGATAAACCCGTAGAGGTAAAGCGCAAGTAGAAAGGTCTCTGTCCTTCCAATTGAATTGTGTCTACATACTGGCACGGCTGATGACAGGTGGAGAAATAATACCCAGGGTGTCCTATTAGAAAAAAAAAAGAAGTAATTCACATAATTGATGAGCGGATGATAAACCGCAGAATTCAATGCTAAACTACTGGGTAACGGAACGCCGGCTCAGTAAGGCAGGCTGTTTATATGTAGGACTTGCTTTGAACCGAACACAACAAATTTGGGTACTTCGCATGTGTATGTGAAAAGATGTTGAAACATTGTGAATCGGGGAGCCGATATCCTGAAGCCCTTTTTTGAACTTCGGAAAGTCAATAGCCGCCGAAACCAAAAATTACATGAATCAACATTGCAGATTGTCAGCTGACAATTAGGGTGACCGTTATTCGCTCTGATTACGATTTCGCTGAATGGTCTTGACTATCTTTGATTGTAATATGTATTCACAGAAAGTTCACGTGGTCGACTGCGGCGAATTGAGGAGAGGAGAAAATTGGGGTCTCGAGGAGAGCGACGGAACAGCTGACAAGTTTCCACCTTGGCCCGAAGACTGGCGTTACGCTGACGAAGAGGATAAGGACGTGAGTAAATATAGCAAACCCAGAAAGACCCGCAGTAAATCCATATCTGACATAAATGAGGCTTATATTCGACCCCACCGCAGCCAAAATTTATCATCGATGTCATCAACAAAATCAAGGATTCTGGAAATCATTATTTCGTAAAAAAGAACTACGTCAAGGCTGGCAGAAAGTACGAAAAAGCGCTTAGATACCATGATTGGCTCGGAGCGAAAACCGAGCTCACGAGTGAATTGGAAGCGAAAACGACGGACCTTAAAATTGTCCTGTTCCTGAACCACGCGGCTGTCCAGTTGCATAAAAACAAACCCAGAGAAGCCCTTAAATTGTGCAACCACGTACGTACAACTCTTCATTTTCTGCAGTTTTTTCATGATTCTATTACGAGAAACGAACCATACATAATCACCATATCATAATCACGATGAGATCGCTGGTAGAATCTTTTCCTCCATTTTTCTTAAGAAGTCTTCATATTTGCCCAAAACTTGTCCGACTTGTTTTCAGTCGACTAAGACTTCGGAGAAATCCGGAAAAAAATATTTCCACATTACTCCGAAATTTCCCAAATTTCGCCGCATATCTCTAAACTTTCGCTATTTCTTTCCAAATTCTTTTAAGATTTTTTAATTTGCTAATATTTCACCGCCCTTCGAAAAAATCAAGGAATTGTTATTCACAGTTTGATCGAAAGTACGGGAAAAAGGGAATTTTTCCCGAAAAACTCATTTTCTGAGATTATCACTTTTCCGAAATCCTTTCAACAAGGAATTTAAGAAGGGTAGGAAATAATGGGAAATTCTCATAAATAAAATGAGAAAATCGGAATAATGCGGAAAAAAGAGGAATATTGGGGAGAATCGGCATATTTCGAGATAAATATTTCTCATTTTTCCCAATTTTCTTCGAATTAACGAAAAAACGGAGAAAATATGAGAGTGGGAAAAAAAATTCTACCCGGGATGGTACACGTTTATTCTCCAGTCAGTAGAGTTTCCGCCATAGGTTGTGCATCGAATACAGTTTTTTTTATTGATCAATTTGTGTTAGGTCTCACGATGAAACTTGACGAAGTAAATTTTGTGAACGATAATCCAATCTATTAACCCAACGTTGCCTCATATTTTGTTCAGCGTTTTGATATTCGACTAAAAACGTACAAATCTCCACATTTTCTCTCTTGAGTCAATTGTTGTTTATCTTTACTCGCTGAAGGATTCTGCTGTAATCTGCTGTAATCTGATTCTGTTCGATGGAAGGTTCTCGAGATGGACAACGATCATAGCAAGGCCCTGTTCCGGAGGGGACAAGCTTACATGGCTTTGAACGAGCACGAACGCGGAATGGCTGATTTTAAACGTGCAAGTTTGGCATCCCCCAACAATAAGGATATTCTCCACGAAATAGAGAAAGTTAAAAGAATCATGAGGTCGTACCTGATGGTAGAAAGGGCAACATACAAGAAAATGTTTCAGCGAAAATAATTCTAGGTCGTAGACTTTGCACGCCTGTATTCCGGATGGTCGAATATACTACGCGAGGTGAATGAATCATTCGTACGGTCTCTCAGAATTTTCACTTACGACCAATCTTTGCGTCGATCAACTCGAATCATGTGAAAAAAAACTTTTGTCCGAGTTTTTTTTATACATTGACGTATATATTTATTAAAAAATTTGTAAGATTCTCCTCCAAGTATGAATTTGATCGACGATGTTTTAAGAGTAGATATTACGACGAATGAAAGTTGCCGGAATTTCCCAGTTGCTCATCGTCACTCAAAACGAAATCGCGCTTGATCTCTGACTCCGTTCATCAAGTTTATGAACAGATTTATCATTTTCTTACGCCATTTTTATCCCATCCCGCGAACGTGTAGTTTCCATGTTTTTTTTTCTTTTTCGTACGGCAAATGCGGCGATTTTTGTTTTTATACACACAAGACGAATAAAAGACAAATGAACAAACTAATTTTGCGATTGACAAACGTTTTGTATTTCAATAATCGTATCATCGACGCTTCGTGGGAGAATTATGAGAAGGAATGTACGTAATCTCACTTCGAAATACAATCGGATAAAACACTCTTACTTTTAAAGATGAGAAATGTTGCGACGGTGCTTTTCATCAGCCACAAAAGCTTTGTAGCACCAGGGACAAGAAAGCCTCGATAATTCAAAAACCATACGTTTAAGTTTAACTCAACGCACAACGTAAATCGTATCTTCATTTTTCCTTACTCTTTGGCATTAAAAAACCGACAAGCCTATTATACTAACGACGTCAAGTTTCCGCGTTTAGTGAAAGAAACTCGTGGAAATGTACTAAGCATAAATATAAACTCGTATCGAGAGTTGTCACGGGGATTTCGAGCCGATCTACATTCGACTCTCTCTAAAGCCAACAAGTCGTTTTTTTGTTTGTTCGTTTACCTACATAACAATCCTAGCAGTTAGGTAGTAGCTTCGAGCTACCTAAATATACAAGCCACTGTGACTAGACTACGTTAAAACATTCTCAATCATCCCGCTTTCGCTCATTCTCCTTTTATTTTCCTCGACTCTTCAATCGACTCGTGAAAAATCGCTGATATTATCTTCGTTTTTATCATTTTTTAGTCTCGTTTCGAAGATATTCGAGATTCAAATGGAACAGAAGAATTGAGAGTACGTGCTTTGGGTATGATTAATCGAGCGATATTTCTCGTGCATCTCGAGTTGATTCTTTTAAAGGATTTTCTGGACGTAAACTTTTGAAAAATTCGTTGATCGTCGCAAACTGTTATCACCCTGGCGAGACGAGTTGTAACATGCAAATTGTTTTTCCAGTTGCGCCAATGTACGTCGAAACAATGACAAGTTTAACCAAAATTTGATATTTCCATTCCACTCTCATTTAGACTGATTATCGAAAACTGAAATTGTAGCCGGATACCTAATACGGAATAAGCCCGTTGTTGGACAAAGACTTACGAGTCGTTTCTTTTCTTCCAATCGAATATTTTTCACAATCTACGTCCAGATGACCTTTAGAGGTGTGTCTCTGACATGAAGAATGGACGGACAGACGTGCCGAAAAAAAACACACTCTATCCCAAGATTGTTGCGTTTTTTCGTTCGTTCTCAACGAAATAAAGTATCGTTGAGTTCGTGATAAAATTTGACATCGACCGGAAAGTTCTTGGCCTGTAGCGATGGGATTGCCAGTGAAACGAAAAATTTGGAACAATGATGTTCTATCAGTATCCAAACGATGACAATTGAGCAACACTCGAACATCGAGCTCGTCGTAGGAAACGAATGAAAACCACGCGTGTTTAGCGACTAGAAAATTTCGATGGGGGCGCTCTTATCGATAGTTGCAGTATGTACAATGAAGAACGCTCTGTGAACGTGGTGATAGATCGTTAACATAAAAAAAAAGAAAAAAAAATGCGAGGAAGAAAGAGTGAATCGGCGCAGTTTTGACGGCACGTGAGACAAATTATTGTTCGCCCTCTCGTTGATTTCGAACCTCGGTTCGTTAGAAATGTTTTTGCGTGTGTGTGTGTTTTTTCTTCGTTAAAACGTTTTCACTCGATGACCGGTCGAGCTTTCGCGTTTTCCTCAGAATCAGGATCTTTCTCGCTTCCGGTGTTGCTTCTTCGGCTGTTATTCGTCTCGGTTTCGATGAAGCTGTGAAGCTCTTTGCACAGAATTTCTTCGCAAATGTCGACCTCTGAGGCTTCGACCTTGGCTTCGTCCTCGATGTCCTTGAACTCGGTGTCGACGATTTCCTCGCAGCTCTTGAACATATCCGGATGTTCGACGGAATTCAAAATTTCGGGATTCTCGTTTGAATTCAAGATGTCGGTGTTGATCTCATCGTCGGTAGTATCCGTCGATTGTGAGACTTTTTTGTTGAAACCGTTTTCGACGAGACCCGAAGCGTGGCACTTGCTCTCGTTTCCCTCGTGTATCGTCTGATGAATAGACAATGATTGAGGACGGTGCGCCGGTCTACCGTAAGGAAACGTGTTTTCCTCACCGGCCGGCGTATGCACCGCCGATATTTCCGTCTGCGTTGCCACCCCGTGATCCACGAGGGTCACCGACCTCGACTGCATACTCGACATGCAACGCTTTATCTCGGACATCGAATCCTGCAGTTGTTGAACTTGCGTGTGCAAAAGATTGCACGTTGTCGCGAGATTCGTGACAATGTCGGTATTCGGCTGATTCGAAGCGTCGTTCGGTTCACCACCCTCTCGACCACCTCCTCCTCCTCCTCCACCTGGCTGTAGACTCACTACTTTTTTCCACAAAGCGTTGATCGCCTGCATCTGCAATAACTGCAGCTTGTGCTCGCTCTCCAATGCTGTTCTCGTTGCTTCCATGTCCGTCGAGAGTTTTCTGCGTCAAACCGATATTTCTGTCAATTCTCGATTTTTTTATAAAATTTCTGAGAGCCAAACAGCTATTTTGTGAATATTCGATTTTTTAACGAAATTAAAATGCGTCGAACGGTTTTTCTTCGACGCTCGATTTTTTAGCGATATTTTCGAGAGCTTAACAGTTATTTTGTGAATATTCGATTTTTTCACGAAATTGCGATACGTCGAAAGGTTTGTTTCGATGCTCGATTTTTTAACGTAATTTCGGAGAACCAAACTGTTATTTTGTCGATACTCGATTTTTTAACAAAATTTGCTTGAGAATTTGTTTTTGAACGGAATTTGGAAGCGTCAAATATTTTTTTTGCAATAGCCAAATCTTATACTTTAGACGAGAGACAGTTTTTTTAGGTTCCAGATTTTCTACAATTTTTTTCTCGATAAGGTCGACGAGAATACCATATGGGTGGCTGTATTGCGAAAATATATTTTATACGCCGGTATCGCGATTTCCGCGAACGATTTCACGCTTTTTTACAAGCTCTTATTTTTTCAATGATTGCATCATCGAACGTGAAACATGTGACCAATGATGTATCAATGTAACGAATAACTACTAGAAAAAAAAATAAAACCGCTAAAATCCTCAACTTTTTACCATTTTTTCAAATGTACTTTATATTTCGTAAAAAGATCTGGAATCGAAAAAATCATCGCCCCCAACGTACTATCATTATTTACGCACCAAAAAAGGAACAATTGGGGAAATACAAAAATCAGGGACGATTTCCAGAAAAAGTCACTAGACTATAAAGTCCCTAAATTGTACTTGTATCGTTGACTTACTGGATGTACTTGTTCGTTCTCATCATTTCAATAGTCTTGAGTATATTCGTCGCTTTTCTGTTCAAATTTCTCGCGTGATAACCTCTCCACATTCTCTGAATGCATACGGCAGCTTTTTCCGTTTGATCTTCGGCTAGAAGAATCCCAAAAAAACAAAAAACAAAAAGTGAGTTCTCAATGGAGGAAATATTCGCAAAAAAAAAGAATAAGCAATGGAACAAAGAGAAGAATAATAGTCGTGTTTTACCCCTGTTGGTATCTTCCTGCCTTCTCTGATTAGCCCTGTGTCTAATTCCGTCCAATTTGGCTTGACAAACTTCGCTATCTTCGTCATCGCTGCTGAGTGGTATGTTGCCATCGGGATCGCCGTCACGAGTTCTCCTCGAGATATTACTTTTCGGTTTGTCAATCGCGGTTTTGGGTCGAACGAGGCTTCGTCCTAAATTCGGTGAGTTTCTGGCGCTTCTCTTAGCCGGCGTCGCTTTACTCTGTACGTAATTGTTGATTTTAACGTTGTGAGAACACTTCGCAGTGGTGAACGAACTCGTGACGATTGGCTTCGCTATGTTAGCTCGGCTGGTGCAATTCGTCGCAGAATTGCTCTTTACGAGCGCTCCAGCTTTCAATATCCCAACGTTCGTTTTTGCCATTGGATTCGCAGTGTTGATTATTGGAATGGCTTTCCCGTTCGTGTCGTTCAATAGCTTCGATGGTACGGTTGTTTGAATCGGCGAATTCAATTTGCTCGTCGGAGTCTTCGGTAACACTCTTGACATACCCGATGGTGGCCTGAAATCTGGACTCATCAGAGATTCCGGAACTGGCACCAGCTTCGTCGCTGCCTGCAGCGGACTCGACGTCTCTGCGAATCATCATTTCATTTCGCAACCTCACCGAATTAATTGTGCGTTGTTCTTTTTCTTTTCCGAACTGCTATTTTTCTTAAATGTTTTTCTACAATGCTACGCTCCTGTACGATTTATATGACTTGCTAATTAAGAATGGCAGTGAAAATACGCAGACAGGTTATCTCTGGTAGAATTCTATTCACGATTTTCTAAAAAACTCCCATTTTTTCCCAAAATTTGGACGATTTTTTCAGTGAATTCAAACTTTTCGGAGAAATCCGGAGAAAAAATATTTCCACGATTTATATGACTTGTTTATTAAGAATGGCAGTGAATATACGTAGACAGGTTATCCCTGGCAGAATTCTGTTCGCGATTTTCTAAAAAACTCCCATTTTCTCCCAAAATTTGGACGATTTTTTTAGTGAATTGAGACTTTTCGGAGAAATCCGGAGAAAAAATATTCCTACGCTATTCCGAAATTTCCCAAATTTCTCTGCAGTTCTCTAAACTTTCCCTATTTCTTTTTGAAATCGTTTACTTTTTTTGAATTTTCGGATATTTCCTGAATTTAATTTTCTTTCTATACTATAAACTTCGAAATACTTTTTGGGATCACCCTTCTAAAAAATTCAAGAAATTGTCATTCACAGTTTAATCGCAGTACGAAAAAAATGAGAACTTTTCCCGACAAACTCACATTCCGAGCTTTTATCACTTTTCCGAAATTCCTCCAACAAGGCATTTAAGAAGACTAGAAAATAATGGGAAATTCTCGTGAATAAAGTGAGAAAATCGGAATAATGCGGAAAAAAGAGGAATATTGGGGAAAATATTGGATATATTTCAAAATTAATATTTCTCATTTTTCCCCGATTTTCTCCGAATTGGGGAAAACAGAGAAAATATGAAGAATTGAGAAAATCATTCTATCAGGGATGTTTGGTTCCAAAAATCTTTTTTCGAGTCTGGTATCAAAGTAATTGAACCAAATCGTAAATACGTGTACTATGGTTATTTCGGTAACCATCGTTTGAGTTGTGAAATTTTTAATCACGAAGACCGAAAAAAACGTCTCGAAATATCACATGTAAGATAAACTGATAAAGAACCCTACAGAAAAAACAAATTCTGGAGGAGGTTAATGGGCTAATGCTATGAAGCTTTCAACTCGAGCCAAATGAATTGTGTTGCTTCGTTTTAAAATTACTTAAACAAAATTCAATAATACGTGATAGAGGTTAAAATCCTGCATAAATAATCTTGTATATTCCCTGTAAAAAAAAAAGAATGTTGTGCAATCGAGAACGATTCGTAAGATAAAAAAAATCTGCAGGAATTATTGACATTTTGCATCACCTCGATTTCTGGATTAATCGAAGATTTTGTTTTCCACTTCTACGTAGTTGAAACTAACCTTCAACGTCCTGAAGATGGGAATTATTGGTAGCTCTATTGTTCAGAGTGTCGCAGAGCATGTTAGGATCCAAGCTTTGCGTCATGAGAGGTTCGTGGTCGTTGCCAAGAATAGCGTGACAGGAGGAGACCATGGCGTCATTGTGGCAACTGGATATCATCCGATCAGGAGATCTCATCCTCATCGAATTCCTCGAAGAGGCTGTCGAGACGTTTATTATTTAAAAAAAAAAAAGTAATTTTCTTTCATTGAAAAATGTTTATTCGGTCTATGAATTACTTTTGAAAATAATTCGCTGAGGATAATGCGCGATAAAAATCGTTTTTGCTAGCCCAAGTGTGCAAATACGCGAGCTCAGCTAACAAGACGATTACAAGTGTAAAAATAATCCTTTTCGCATTGGGACGAGTAATCTAGGCCAACCTTAAATTCTCTACTTTTTTTAAAGTTTTCGTTTTAAGAAGTTTCGTCATTCTAAAAGCCGTAATAAGCCGGAAATTACTATTGGGCGCTATGAGAGCCGTGCTTTAAACTTATGCAGCTTGTCGTTGAAACGACTGTAAAAACGAAAATAAACGTGTATAACAATGTTTACTTTTGAGACAGGTCTATCGTTAGGGGTACCTTTGCAAGGTGATTGGCAGACGCAGTACTTTGCCTCATAAAATTTTGGCGACTGTAAGCATTTATCTTCGTGGTATGCCAACATTGGGGCAACTGGAGAAAAGACAACATTACTCGGGACTTTTCGACGCGTCTCGTACTCCGGCTCAATTAAAAGTCGTTATTTCAACAATGGATAACGTCAACTCAATTCTTCGTATACATTGGTCTAAGACGATGAGAAATTTAAATTCACATAATTATCGATCAGTTCGGTGCGATCCATTGGCCATTGTTTCTGTACCGAGTAATGAGACCGCAATCAACTCTTTATCATTTAATTGGCGGTGAGAAGACCCGAAGACAGTTTGGTCCAAAGAGATAATGCGATTATTGATGATTGTGTTCAGTTATGATGCCAATACATCACCGGAATGATGGAAATGCATTGTATTTACGTTTCGTTACACATTACCCGATTTATGGATAACGTGTTCAATGCTCCTCAAGAGGTAGCTTCATCCGAAGCGAAAGTTCGATTCAGCCTTAATTGGCATCGGTAAGGCAGAATTGGCAGGAGCTGCCTCTGCCTACTGCTCGACAAAATTGGCGCTCATCTCCAAAGAGTCTCGACGGGCCTGAGTCTCAATACGTTAATTCGGAGATGAGCGCCTATCTGGAATTTCCGGGAACTAAATTCCAGACATGTCGGACAAGATTTTCTCGAAATCGTAAACAGTTACCGACTAATCGTAGAACCCACGGATTTCCTAAGATGTGTGATGGAATCGAATGCTAAGGTGGCAAAATGTGTGTGTTTGAATATGGCTAAGCTGCTCTTCCCACCTCTGAGTCGTGACATTACCCAGGTTTTTATTTTACGTCATTTCCATCATGGCTTTCGCGTGGTAATGCGATCTACCTTTTTTTTGCATTGATTCAAGAAATTTGATGAAAAGACAGCCGTTCGTCTATCAATTTGATTTTGTTCAGTCCAATTTGATTAAATTCTGAAAAGCGTATTAGGAAATCTGTGAATATATACTGGTTCCACGTTGCCTGATCACACGATACAATATCACCGACAAAACATCACGACGATAAAAATATCCCCAGGAAGCCCAGACACAAATAAACCAAACAAACAAAACAAAGGTACAAACAAACCTAAACATACAAGCAAACCAAACAAACCCAAACCCAAACATACATACAAACAAACCCCAACAAACATACAAACGAACCTAAACATACAAACAAATCCAAACATACAAACAAATCCAAACATACAAACGAACCCAAACATGCAAACGAACCCAAACATGCAAACGAACCCAAATAAACCCAAACATACAAACGAACCCAAACATACAAACGAACCCAAACATACACACAAACCCAAACAAACCCAAGCATACAAACGAACCCAAACATACACACAAACCCAAACAAACCCAAGCATACAAACGAACCCAAAATACAAACGAACCCAAACATACAAATGAACCCAAACATACAAACGAACCCAAACATACAAACAAATCCAAACATATAAACAAACCCAACCATGCAAACGAACCCAAACATACACACAAATCCAAACATACAAACCCAAACAATGATGTTTTGTCGTGTGATATTTTTTCCGTAATATTTTGTCGTGTAATATTCTGACATGCTACCTATATACCGATCAGCAATACCGACCGAGCCGAGGTGAAGCTACCTCTTAAAATCACCATTGAATTTGAAAATTCAATTCACGAAAAAACGTAGCGAGATATCTGAATGTCTTACCGGGTCGTCTCGGGGAGCTCGTTCTGTTGGGGCCTAGTCTTCGCCTGGCTGCCGGTGAAGAGCTTACGCCGTGAGAATTGCTCGAGTCGCTCTGTTGATTCAATTGTTGTTGATGGTGTTGCGCCTTGCTCAATATCAGTCTGAGCTTTCGATCGCTCTCGTTCTCTAGGCACTCCCCCGACAACGGACACACCGATGCCAAATACTGGACCAGCTGAGAATGCTCGCCGACGCGAAATTGTCTACCGCGTCCCTGGGAATAGAGCCACTCCGCTTTCAGGCTGAGTGAGCGAGTATTTCAACGAGTGATTAAGTCGTGTTCCATTTTGTTGTTTCATTCGGTTTTCGCCCCTCGTTTCTTTGTCCTCACACGTGAACCGTACGGGTGCGATGTCGAGTGAAGTGTTAATGTTACATTTCATAATATTTGTTGTATTATTAGCGATGTTATGGAAAGGATAGAAATGGAAATCATTAACCATGTTTCATCATTTTCAATTTGACGTTGCGACCTCCTCTAGGTAACAATTGGGGGGGGGGGGTTGGATAGGAAACACAAACTTCGATTGACCAGAAGGCTCAAAATTCCGAAACTACAAATTTCCTAAAGGTCATGCCAGCAAAAGCACAAAATTTGTTTAGGTTCGTTTGGGTTCATTAGTTTGATTTTGAACCCTTGATTTTAAACAAACCCAAACATTTACAAAACTTTTAGTTTCGGAATATCCAAACTCGGGATTATATAGTTTGGGTTTCCTACCCCACCCCAGAAAGAGAACAGCACACATTGCAGACGTTTCGGGGTGGGATAGGAAACCCGAACTTCGAATGACCAGAAGGCTCAAAATCCCGAATTTTAATATCCCGAAACTACAAATTTTGTAAATTTTTGGGTTTGTTCAATATCAAGGGTTAGTTTGGGTTTGTTTAAAATCAACAGTTTGTTTGGGTTTGTTTAAAATCAAGGGTTTTAAATCAAACTAACGAACCCAAACAAACCGAAACAAATTTCACGCTTTTGCTAGCATGACCTGGAGGAAATGTGTAGTTTCGGAGTTTTGAGCCTTCTCATCAATCGAAGTTCGTGTTTTCTACCCAACCCCAAATTGGGCGTTCAAAGAATTTTAAGGTATTAGATATATATAAAAAAAACGAACATTTCTGAAAATTAAAAAAATTATACTTCTCGATAGATTAATAATTCGTAAATTTTTTTTGAAATCTTCACTAAATCATTTTACTAGTTACAAGCATGTGTATTTCACACCGTTACTTATGGAAAAACAGCTTTTCCTAACAGTTGCAAAACTAATGGAACTAAATCGCAGCGAATTCTGTAAAAACTGTTCCATCGAGATTTGGAATCAAGCGATCGATCAGGTGAACTTCCAAATAAATAGACTGCGTTGTCGCGTTTGGCAGTCAATTTATATAATAGTTAAAGATTTATTTTAATGAAGATTTTAAAGCAGTATTAAAGGAATTTCTGTAAAGAAGAACTCAAAATTGATACAACTGCACGAATATCAGTTGCAGGAATCATGAACATGCTGAAAGTGAAAAATAGGAACACCGACAGACCGAAAGTCATTCAACGTAGAATGTCCTGCGGGCAGGGACAATGTTCAACTTGAAATTTCGTTGCTAATTCGAAAATAAATAAACAGAAAAGAAAAACACAGAGAATTTGATAAAATTGTTATAAACATTGTAAAAAATGTATCAACTATTTAAATGATTCAAGGGGGTTCTTACCTTTCAATTGGATCCACAGGGTAGCCGTCGATGGAGTTGAGACTCATACACCAATTAATAACAAAGGGACGGTAATCGAACCCTCTATAAACTATCGGTTAAGAAATAATAACTTCTACTCAACGGATCTAGTCACATTTTCCACCTATCTCTTCGGTGTGCACGTTTTAAGTGAAACGTTCATGAATAATATTAGACTATACGTATTATTAACATTATCTCAACGCTATGTATTCGCAAAGCTCCTTTCCCTCGACTAAAGAACATCGAGTCGCTCTAACTAATATCGGAGGAACATCGTCAGATCTGATTTCGCCGATGCGAAAGAAAAAAGGATACATACTGTTACCGCTCATGCTGACGCAAGGATTGTTGGTGATGGAGAAATTTATGAGATTCGTCAGACCACCCAAATGTGACATCTCGTTCAGGTCTGTTATGTTATTGTTCGCGAGGGTCAACGTTTCCAAAGATATCGGAAGATACCGCTCGCACTGCCTCAGTGTTATTATACGATTGTTGTGCAAAAATAATTCCTGAAAGACCAAGCCGGATTACGAGTCGTGGAGAGAAAGAAATATTTTAATCAAGTTTGAACCATCCAAATATCTTAGCGGTACAAACTTTCAAGTTCCGTAGAAAAGAAATGTCCGAGACATGACTTATGCTGTTTTCGGACAAATCCAGATGTTCCAGTTTTGTATTACTTTGCAGATGCTCTATGGACTGAAAGAGGAGAAAATGTCACAAGAAATTGTTATCTCTTTGAGCATTCTCCGTTATTTGGCTTCAGCCGACTTATTCTCTACAAGTTTTCTAATTCTAGTTCAATACACTACTGGCATGCTCGGTAATGTATCAATGTCGCGATTACCTTTATATTGTTTCCTGCGAGACAGAGAGTCTGCAAGTTTGCCATATCCTTAATACCCTCTATCGTCAGTATACCGTTGTTCGCCAAATTGAGGGTTACAAGATTATGCAACTTGGAAACGCCGTACATACGCAGCAGCTGATTTCTCACTATGGAAAGCTACGCAAAAAAATATAGTCGTAACTGTTACACGATACGAATCATCGTGCCCAAGATTTTGTTATTCAATGATTCAAACGAGTGCCGCTTTGGGATTTTTATTCTAAAACAATACGTTGGAAGTTTGGGGGTTGTGATAATTTAATTTGCAAACATTTGGTCCAAGAATCATTGATTAATTAGACGAAGACTATAAATAGAGATACTCTGAAAATACCAATTATACACCCTTTGCGATACTTATTACTTATTCATCAACGCTTTTACTGAATTTCTTGAATATTTTCATTCAAGGCTATACACACATTTTAGGATGACCTCAGATATTACTCTGTTTATAGTATTTCGTACAAGAATATTCTGTGATATAAAAGATTTAGCTTGTCTCTGGATACGATAAAGGAATTTAGATGAGTCTCGAATTTGAACAAACTCATTTTAGGAGTAGAACAGATTCATTTGTAGTGACTAAAAGGCACTGGAAATTGTTTTAGGTGATACAGGTTGCAAGATTGAGCTTTCCAACATAGACTATCTTTGAAAATAGCCCTTTAGTATAAATAGAAGTATGAAATAAAGATATTATTCTTATAGCTTTATTATTTGCGAGGTATCGTCAACTAACCGCATTCCAAAATACTTCTACAGCGTATTTACCAAAATATTTTTGGATACCAGAGTATTCTGTCAATCGAGTCTCTAAATGATAAAAAAAATAGAACATTGAATCGTGCAATGTGGAATGCAGAGAAATCGGTTGTTTTCAAATTTCTAGATTAATTTTTTTCGCAGAAATTCTAACAAAAATTCTTCAATAATTTCATGACTTTCATATATAAGTCTAAAATATGAATGTAAAAAAAAAGATTTCGTAAAAGACTAAAATTGAAGAAATAACATTAATTTCATTGCTTTACGATGGAAACTTTAAGCGCAATCAGAAATTGATTCTTAGCGTATCGCACATTGATTGTTTACAAGAATAACACATGCATTCGAAAACATTCTATGTTTAAGAGAATTTTAAAACCATTGTTGCTGAAATATGCAAAAATATTGAAATTTCGCAGCTGATGGATGTTTTTTTCTCAATTCAAGTCCTCTGTTAAAATATGATTTTTTACAAGTTTTCATGATGATTTTAATATGGAATAACAAGTTAAAAAGTCAAAATCATTATTGTTGGAATTCTATACATCCGAAACATAACTTTTTGTAATAACATAAAAACTAGGTAACAACTGCCATTCCGGCTCGTCAGAAATCATTCCAGCCAAAAATCTGATTATTTAGAACCGACTTAGTTAACTGACTCAACTCAAATTTTGCGAAAATTAGAAAATTATACAAAAATGTGGCATTTTGGTGTTTTACCAAAATTATTTGGTACGGTGAGATTTTTGCATGCGAGTGGCAAGTGTATTCTATTTGAAGAATTTTCAGGCTGCCGGAGCATCGAGATCGCGGATTTTCGTAATTCGAAGGATACCTTGGTAATTCTGTGATAAGAATCCAAGTTATCGAGTCTCTGGAGTTCATTGTCATCGGCGATGAGGGTGCTGATATCAGCATCGGAGGGGCACCTGCTTAATTTTTTCAAGCCCTGGCCGCTGAGATCCAGGGTGTCGCAGCCCGGTGATTCCGAGTCGTCGCGCAAATTCATCATAACGTTGAATCAACAAAACCGTTATCACGTCGATTCGGTTATTCTTTAAAATTTCGAACTGTTAGTTCACAATTGTATTGCGATTGTTGGGTCGGGAGGGGAAGGGGGGTGGAGGAGGGGGTAATTTGACAGTCGGTGGTCAAGCGAAATAAAGGGCGCGCGGGGGTTGACTCCGCGGAGATTTTTCGGCACGTGTTAATTTATCGGGAGAGAAAAAGTATCTGCGTGGCTGTCCTTGATTGTCGAGATATATATTCTTTCATTATACGTATTTCTAGGTACCGAGAACACACGAGTCGTTAATCGCGACAATATCTTTTCTCATCGTTACGATTGATCACTGGACCCGTCAGTAGCCATGATGAACACAAACTCGTGGTTCGCCGAGTCGCCACGCTCCCCTAAGATGGCGCCTGACTCGCCGCGACGCGGACGTAATATAAGAGCCCACAATGGACAAACATTTCAGTAGAGTCAGGAACGCTTCTTTATCGAGACCATCGAAACTATGTAATATTTACAAGCGAGAAATCGTAAACCGTTATTCACATCGCTGACCTTGGATTTCGGATCGTACTTGTCGAGGGGTTTCTTTGGGGATTCGAAACATTGAAGAGCGCGAAAAAACCGTTGAAACACTCTACCGATGTCGTTCAACGCGATCGAAAAGTTAGTAGTAATTTTTTTATTTAAAAATCATTATTTGAAAGATAATTACGGTTAACAGATTCATCGAGTAGAATCGGGAAAGTAGTGTTAAGGAAAAATCGAGGAATACGAGTAATGCGCTATTAAAAATAATTATTCTTCTTTGGACAAGAGGAACCAGAGAGACTGATTATATTTATTATAAAAGTGCACAGAATGACTAGTAGATTATTTTATGGCCATCGTTTGCGAATTCTCATATTCGCGAAATCACAATTCTTCGTATTTTCATGTATCATGAATTTTGAATCCTTTACAGTCGGGCGTTCCTTCGCAAAAAGCGGTCACGCGGTGATCGTTTGTAGTTCAATGTTTGCGCCGCGTGGCGCTACGCGCGGTTGGTAATCTGCTGCCCGGCGCACGTTAGTACCCGGTAAAATAACCGTTAACGAAGACGTTTCATAGACAAGGGTCGCAAAATCAAATTTGACCCGAAAATATAATTAATTAAGCGGTTTTTTGACATTGCTCACAAAGTTATGAAGAAAACTTGCATAATAATTTGAACGAAAAATCTCAATTGATGAATACTGAATACTCGATAAATAAATACTTGAACCCGTTGAATGAATAGTTTTTTAAAAACTAATGTACGTTAACATTGGATGGATTCGGTATCATTAAAATATTTGATACGATATTTTATTCGATTGTTATGAAATTTGATAATTCGTATTTCATACGAATATTTGTTTCATTATCACATTAAATATACCTTGAATATTATATTGAAAAAAAAATTAGATATTGTAATGAAACGAATTCTACGTTTTAATCCAGGTGAAAAGCTATCTCCATATTTGGATTTCAGATGTTTAACATTAACTGGGATATATAACTATGCTCTTTATGAGTAACTATTCACAAATTAGCTAAATTAATAAAAAATTGTCGATACAGGAGGAATTTTCATTACCCTTCGCGAATAAAAGCAGTTAAGGATGTATGTTACCTATCAACCCGTCTAACTTTCCATAAATTTGAAATATATGATAAAGTTGATTGCGTTACATCGATTGAAAAAAAAAAACAAAAAGACACTTAGCCGATGATTTGAAAAATATATGTATATAAGAATTAGAGTCTCATTCGACTGCGGGTTATTTGTACCGGAAGTCGACAAAATCAGACTAAAAAGAGAATTTCCAGAAACTTTATACATTTTTTCACGAAAAAAAAACCATAGTTCCCGATGTTATTATGGAGATATTCATGGTTAACTGTTGACGTTTCATTAGCGTTCTGTGGACCGCTGTTCAACTTAGTACGTCCACTATATTAGACGCTTGAATGCGGCAGCACTTGATAATACAGTCAAACCTGGATAAGTGAGAACTGGATAAGGGAGAAAACTCTATAAGTGAGAGTAATAGCCAGGACCCATCATTTTAAGGTAGGTGTCTAGTCTAGAGAGTGAAAAACGCGGAAAATTTTCAAAAATTTTTTTCTCGCCTTCCATCCGAGATAGAACAATAAATTTTTATCCAGAACATCGAGTAAATCGTATACAGTAGGGATTTTTTTTTACTTTGTCCAGCATTTTATAAAAAATTCATAGAGGGCGCCAAAGTCGAGGCTGCAAAAAAAGAAACGTTCCCATGGCGGACAGATAATCTCCGAAACTGCTCGATCGATTTTGATAAAA
>JAPYZJ010001582.1:0-27960 GCA_030522765.1 Ophioninae sp. B BG-2022a
TACCATGATCTATCTATTAATCTATTTCGATTGTTCTTCTTCTTTCATCGCTGCGATGACTTTGAAAATCGCGTGGAATCGATCACGATGGTCTGGATAAAAAAAAAATCGATCGTTTTTCGGAAAAGTCCTCAAACTGCATAATTACCAAAATATCTTTGTGGCAGAGCACTCACTTGATTTCCTTAAGAGTTATGACTGTTTAAGTGATTTTTGAAAAAAATACCAAAATTTGTGATAAATGGGCAATAAGAGTAAAATGGGTACCTATTTTAAAACAATAAATGGTGTTTAGTAGCTTCTAGGAAATGTATCATGACTACAAAAGTGCTTTTATGATAGTAGGGACCATGATTTTTGAGTATTGGCACTTTTTTCAATATATTTTAAGTCTCACGTAAAATTATTTGTAACTTTAAAGCCTTACTTTAAAAAACAAATGTACTACCACAAAATGACCCTGTATTAAAAAAACTTGCCTATTTAATGACGATTAAAACGAGGTGTAACACATAGCAGTCTGTAGCTTCATTATTTTTTTATCACGATCACTCAAGTAGTCATAACTTTTAAGGAGATCAAGTGAGTGCTCTGCCACAACGACATTTTTTTACTGCAAATAACCCCAACTGTCGCCCTGTTTTGTTTGATCTACGATTTTCTACCCACCCTGTATATATATATATATATTTCCAAATATAGAATTTTTACAAAAAGATCGTGTACGCGGATGAACGACTTTCGCTCGTTACGTACCCTGAAAATGCGCGTTCCTTTAAAAAAAAAAATGCGATTCCACGAGCATATACCGCGCTAACGAGTGCAATTGGGATTAAAGTTTCTCTCACGCAACGCGGCGGTGTTTGTGTCCTCTCTCGTCGAATAATGACAATCGGTTAATCAAGTTACCGTTTCTACGCATGTGCCGTAATTCTTCGAAAAAGCTGACACGCGTCGCTCTTTATTCTCAACCGGAAGCCCAAATACGAATTTTTATGGATGTACCTTAGAAGGGAGTCGCGAACTCTCCTGACCTCGTCCGCCGATCAGGGTGATAGTTTCCCACGGATTTTCTAAACGGCTCTTCAGAATTTCATAAAATTTGACCAGACAATGTCAAATTGATAGACGAACGGCTGTCTTCTCTCCAAATTTTTCAAATCGAAAAAAAATTACAGATTGTAATGGTCACTCGGGGTCCAGTGGACCCCAAGTAAATTTTAAAGATACTGTAAAATGGGGCTACTTGGACACGTTTTCACACTTTTTTTTCACATTTTTTGGCATTCAAAGAGAACAAATAAAGTTGGGGCAACAGAAGCATGTCCATTGTACCGACCCAACCGTTAGAATTATATAGCTACCGGAAATCATTGAAAATATTCGATACGCGCAAGGTTAAAAATAGACAAAACTAGCGTTCAAGTTGTTGGGGCTTCTTGGACACTATATTGCTTTTGTGGGAAAATCGGTTACTTTGCGTGTTAAGTGGTCAAATTTCAACTCAAAATGTAACTGATGATTTACGGATGTATATTTTACAGTATACGTATCTATTTTACGCAATAAAAATGGGAAAACATGATAAATAATGTAACCAAATCTGTTAAACTATTTAATATAACACTATTATATAAAACTAGCTGTGCCCTTTATCTTTACTTATAATAAAATTGTAACAGACCGATGTCTGTACATTGAAGATATTTAAAAAAAAATGATATGGGGGGTCTTTATTAGAGTAACAGAAGCATCCAAACAAACGCAAAAGGAACCCCAGCAAACCCAAACAAACTCAAAAGAAATCCCAACAAACCCAAACAAACGCAAAAGGAACCCCAGCAAACCCAAACAAACTCAAAAGAAATCCCAACAAACCCAAAACAAACCAGAAACAAACCCAAGTAAACCCAAACAGGCCGTGAAAAGGGATAGGAAGAGGATCGAAGATATTATATTTGTTTGGGTTCGTTTGTTTGGAACCCAAACAAACTCAAAAGAAATCCCAACAAACCCAAACAAACCCAAACCCAAACAAACTCAAAACAAACCCAAACAGACCGTTAAAAGGGATGGAGAAGGTCGCAGATATTATATTTGTCTCCGCAATTGTCGGCGAATCCTCGACGCCCTTCTTTCGGCGGAGACTCGAAAAATAATTGGGAGATCGATGCAACGTATGATGGGACGGATACGAATCGAAGCAAACGTCGATCGTTTCGGATACGTCGATAAAGAAAATAATGGTCTCCGCGACGAGCGTCGTATGGGACCCAAGACAAATACGAAGATAAAACAGTTTTCGAGTAGAAAAAAAATAAACGGAGATGAAATTGTAACGTTGCTCCGTGGGGGGTGAGTGAGGAAGAGGGTAGAAAAGTCGTAATGCAGGAAGAAAGCCAGTGAGAAAAATCGTCTACCAGCTGTGAGTGTGTGGGTGGGAGTGGAGAAAAACTGGGGAGCAGAGAGAAATGAGGTAAAAGCGGGTACGAGAGAGATACGAATACTTGGACAAATATACACCGAAAGAGGCCAAGAGCGAGAAAGAGAGAGATATAGAGAAAGACCAAGATATGACAAAAGAGAGAGGAGCTTCGAGAGAGTGCGAGATGGAGAAAGAACGCGAGGGTTCTTCCGAGCCAGAGAGAAAGGGAAAAAGAAAGGGTGTTTCCAAATCCGAAAGAGAGAGAGGGCCAGAAAAAGATAAAGATAGGAGATTCTGGAGAATACGAGATGGAGAAAGAACGCAAAGGTGATTTCGAGCCAGAAAGAAAGAGAAAAAGAAAGGGTGTTTTCAAATCGGAAACAGAGAGAGGGAGAGAGAAAGACTAAGGAAGAGACAAAGACACTGAAATGAGACGCTGTATTTTCAAGCCTCAACGAGACTTAGCTGGGGCTGTTTTCTCACGCGTGTGTGTATGTGTGTGTTTTTGTGTTTTTAAGGTAGAAAGAGTGCGAGCACGACGGGAGAGGAGTGGGAAAACGTACGCAAAAGAAAGTGCGATAGAGCGTGCGGAAGAAAAGAGAAGAATATAAAAATAAAATATATAAACAATATAACTAAGTAACAATAATATTAAAAAAAAAAAAAGAAATTGATTGAGATTGATAGAATTTATTATGCCCCAGCGCACTTTCGGGCAAAAAATGCAAAAACAGTAAATAATACAAAAAAGAAAAATAATAATGATAATAATAATAATAATAAGAGACATAATAATAATAAGAGAGAGGGAGAGAGAAAGAGAGAGAGAGAGAAGTGAGATCGCGCGGGGACAAAGACGGAAAATCCGGTTGCCTGGCGACCAGCCAGCCATCTAGTTCGATCCCAGCCGGCTGAGAGCAGCATCCAGCACGCAGCGGCAGTAGCGTCATCGGCGAGCTAACACACGGGCACGAAACTCCGCATACACGGGTATAAACAGAGCCACCCTCGCGCCCAAGAAGACCCAAAGCTCGGGACACCAGTCGTCTCCTGTTCGTTGCGGGAGGACAGAGAGTCCATATACACACCAACGGTTTTCGAGTTTGAGCGCCCGACCGAGAGCGCCCGTTATTTATCTCTCGTTCCTTCCTTTCCCCCGTTCCTTCCTTCCCTCGTTCCGCGACGCGAAAAATAGAAAAACAAAAATCCGTTTCTCATCGTTTTACCCCCCTACTTCGCCCCCCCCCCCCCCCACTCCTCGGTCGCTCGATCCAACAAACACGAACCCCCCCTCCTCCGCAGAGTAGTTTTATACACGAATGTGTACACTCGACTAGCGACGTTTCGTACCACCCGGTCGCGCTTGTGTACGGTGACGCGATGTGCGCGCTACGTTTCCGGCGTTTCGGGTTTTGACGGACCACCCGCTCGTGCAAATCGAAATCATCACCCGGCGAGGGAACGAACAGTGTACGCGGAGTTGCGCCCGCGCGATCCTTCAGCTGCCGAGATAGCAACAGCGTAGAAACTGCTCTCATCCAACCCTCCACCCCTCCGCGCCAACCTTCCAAACTTGGCCCTTCCAATCGCGGTAGGATCTTCTTCGACCGATATGAAGTTTTCGGTCGCGATAATTATCACGCGTTCACGGTAAACCCGTGCTCGTGTACCCTTTCGTAACGAGATTTACGAGTGTCCGCGATGGGAATGATATCGGGTATAAGAAACGGGACGGAAGTGACGCGAAGAGAAGGAATCCTCGATACCGAGTAGCTGCGTCGGGTTTTTTTTTTTGCTTTTTTTTCGTAACTCGTGTCTATACGAAATACGGAGGAGAAGAAACGGTGCGAGAAAATACACTTCCGGAAGGTGAATAATTCGTTGATGAAAAATTCGGTGTTTCGAAAATCGAAGTTTTGGTTGATACGATCGATCCTGTCGTTCGAATCGTTCCAAATTGTGTTTCTTTTTCTTCTTTTTTTTTTTTTGGTTCCTGTTTCGTTACTCGGTTTTTAGATATAACTGAAAAATAAAAAGTAGGAAAATTTCATCGATCCATCAGTCTTCCGCTGCCTTCTTCTCTTGAATTCAAAACAGTCTTTTTCTTCTCGCTCGTCGAGGTGAAAAAAGGAAAAAAGAAAAAAAAAGATCGCGCGATCATCCATCCAGAGATCGGAATCTCGCGAAGGGCGAGTCCGCGCGGAAAACGAGGAGTAAGAAAGGGCTGTGTGGGCCTCGCGATGGGACGCGAGCAGATACCCGGCCCGAGGATAAGAGCGAGAAGAAAAGGACGAGGATGAAGAGGAGGAGGAGTAGGAGGGCTCGAAGAGCGTGCATGCGCTCTTCGGAGGCTGCGCTGCAATCCGCGTTGCATCGAGGCAACAAACGGGCGAATAAAAGGACGCGAACTCCCGAGGAACGAAGAAGGAACCCTCCCGAGCAACGTCTCGAAACTCGAAGCGGAGGAGAGAAGAAGAGGAGCCTGGAATTTCTCTGGCGAATCGGGACTGCTCGACCCAGGTTGGCGAAGAGTAAGATGGGGATGGGTGGAGGGGGGGGGGGGGAGAAGGAAAAACGACGATAATGAGATTCGAGGAGCCAGGGTCTCGCAGAGGACTCGGTGAGAACGTTGCCCAAGATCCTTGGGAGGTTCGAGAGAAGCGAAGAAGTTTCGAAATAATCGTTGCGAGGCCAATAAATCGAGAAGAACGAAAAGCTGGAAGATCAGACGCGAAAACGAAGAACGTGTGTATTGAAGTGTAAAAAAAACAAAGAAAAGAACAAAAAGGATGAAAACAAAGAATTTGTAAAAAAAAAAACCATCGAGGACCAGTCAGAAGTTCGACACTCCGTGGAAAGACGCCGGAGAATCTTCGTCTCCCGAAGACCGGATTCCTCGGGGTTTACGATCTCTTGGTCAGTTTTCTTGCCGGTCGCGCTTATCCAACAGCAGGAATCCGTGAACTCGATTCGCCGGGGTTATCGCGTCTCGACTAGTGAGAAACCAGCGAAAAACGAGTGGGAGAGAAGAAGGCAGTGGCCGAGTGATAAGAGCCTCAGATATTAATCTTTATGAGAATCATCCTCGCGTAGGAATCAACGTCGAGCAAAATCCAACAATTTTGTCATTTTGGGCCTGATGGGGAAACAACCTTTTCTCGAAAACGGTCTTTCGTCAATCGTAAGGCAACGACGCTACGCGACGCCGAAGATTCACACTCGTAGAAACTCGGCGTCCGATACGTTTTGCCTACTTTTGTTTTCTACGCGCACTTCCGGTTACCGCGTATATATCGAATCTGCGCTTGCATGTGGACCCCGCTGGACGAAACACGCTAACGACAGTGGATCGTCGAACGTGCGTGTATTATATTTGTTTGTTTATTTTTTTTCTTTTTTTTTTTCTTTTTTTTTCAGGCTACCTACTTGTAATACGTGTGTAGAGTCACATATATGAAATTATGAAGGCGTGTGCGCGCGCAACATAACTCGTGAGGTTTTGCGTTACCTCATCTCGCGGGACGCGACCTTCGGGACCGTTGACCGCGACACGCAAAGAACGGGACGGAGAGATACGAAGAAAAAGAGATAGAGAGAGAGAGAGAGAGAGTGAAAGAGTGGGAGAGGACAAGAGTGCCAAGTGAAGAATAAAGACGGAAGACCGGAAGAGAATCTCCGGGAGTTACCCGTGCGTTCCGCTTAACCGAGAAACATACGGTAACCATGTTTCAGTGCATCATACAACAGAGAAACGGATGGATTCATCCGTCCAGCCCCGATACCAAGGACGTTTTTCCAGGTATTTAAAAAAAATAGATCTAATTTTCTTGTTCGGTTTTTTTTGTCATTGGGTATTTCAGTGATACGAGGGTTTGGAATTTTGAGGAATTTTTATCATACTAGACTTATTCGGTAATGGTCATTTGAATAGAATCGAGAGTGAAGTAATAATACTCGAATATATGAATTATATTATGTACTTTTGATTAATGCTGTATAGTATATGTATATATATATTATATAACTAATATATTATATGCAAATATATTATATGTATATTATATACATCATAGATATATATATACATTTTTGTAATGCTTAGAAGCACTTCCAAAAAATAATGACTGAATGAGTCTGAAAATGCCATGTTATCCAAATAGAAAATAAAACGAATTTAGAGGCACGTATTTCCAATGAAATATAGCGCCGGGGTTGCGCACACATTTTTATTTATTTATTTCGTACCTATCTGGTGGGCGAACGCGCCGAAATTCGTCAACATCCCAAATATAGACCACCCTAATATATATATAATAATAATTACATTATTTATGTACCATTCGAATAATATGATATTGAGTATTTCGTATTGTGAGGATAGTCAATGTTCATATAATTTGGGACTGTCCCGGAATGATGACTTCGCATATTAGGTGTAGTAAAAAGAAATGCATTATTTTCGAAACTCAACTAATCACAAAACTGTTGCAAGAGTTTGTTCAGTACGAAATCTCATCTTTGTAACGCCATCTGGTGTAACCAGATCGAATTTATAGCGAGATACAGATCACTAAGAAAAATCATGGATTTCTTTTTACTGCACCTAATATATATGACTCTACGTCAATGATTCATTGGTCATTTGAAAACCAGCTGAAAGAGAAACGAGCGAATAATGACAGAAAAAAAAAATTTTTGTGATAGGTTGTTTCTTTACGATACATTATTACGTTGAGGGTAAAAGTGAGGAAGGATCGTACGATCGTACGAATTAAAGCTCGTTGTATAATTTTGCATTTAAAGTGAATTCCGAAGTGTGTACAGTTTATGAGTTGTAAACCGGTAATAAGCGGCATGATTTCGAAAAGAAAATCGACATACCTTGTCATTGATTTCTTTCTTGATCGACACATTCGTTATCATGCCGGAAATTACAATAATTGCAGCTATTACGAAACACTGCCCAGCAGACCTCATAATTTTTCCCTCAACGATCCCATAATTTCCTCCGATTATGTTATGCCTCGTTTCTCTTTTTGACTCGTCAAATCGCACATGAGCTTTCGTACATTCGTTTTCCTCGATTTCTGCGCTAAAAGTTTATAGATTTGAACGCACGAGCTGCCTGTAATAAGTCCGGCTTCAAGCCAGACTGCTATGTGCTCGAAAGTGATACATGCAGCGGGATAAAATTCGAGGGGAGAAAAAAAGGAAAAAAAAAAACGGAAAACCGGAGTGCACCAACGTGGTGCACAGAACTGCAGCGGAGTAAAAAAAAAAAAAGAACCCGAGTAAACGGGAAATGGAGCAGTCTGCTCTGTCTCGTGTAAAGTCGACTTGGAACGAGTCGATCTATGCGTCCGGAACGTGTACGACGTGCACATACAAGACTCGTTCACATACGCGTACGTAGATGTCGTATACAACGCACGTGAATTATACACGTAGGTTTTACGTGTGTCGTAGAAAAATATACGTAAGTGTACCGGGTATGACAAAAGTTGTCGACAACTTTCACAGTGCGGAAAGGCAAGGAAATGTCGATAAGAAAAGTCCTTAACAATTTTTTTCTGCGACGTACCGTTCGTCAGATACAAACGAATGAGTAAAACGTGCGCTGGACGTGGGAGTCTGAAGGTTCTCGCGGCCAACGACGCTGCGCCATAGGCTGCTCCGCGCTTGGCGCCGCCCACTTCTCCCCCCACTCTCCCAACTCGCGCGCCGCATAGGCTGCGTCCTTCATCAACGAATATCTCAACAACGATCGATCGGAGATGAAAAATCCAAAGGGACTTATCGCTGCAGAATTTCGCGATCTATCTCCACTGTGAAACTGGAGTCCGACTTTCGGAACACCCGGTAGACGCGCACGATTCAATATAGTTGACGGGAGAGCGAAACGCGGGCGCGCGTGTACTATAACCAGAGCCTAGTGAAACTCGACGGTCTCTAGATGCACGGTAAACGCCGGAAGCCGTGAATTGACGCTTCCGATGTGTGACGCGCGTGGGTGTACCGCACCGTTCCTCTCTCATCCGTTCACCAATACCAACCTTCTTGTCGTTGCCTGCGAACACTACTTTCGTATTCGACGCTATAATACATATTTACTTGGCGGACGCATACGTATTATTGAAATTTTTTTTAATAATAATTATGACGCATCTATTGAAATACAGTCGAAACCGCTTACAACGACTTAAGGCATATTCTACTGTGGCGTTACCCTTTGAGTCTGCATTCCGATTAATGATGCGCCAGTGACCGATAATACGCGATGTCGGAAGCGTCACGAGGCTTTCACACCCGTATATGAAAGACCAGCCGGCGTCTTAGAAATTCCCTCCCCTCCCCCCTCTCGGATTTTCTTCGTTCTCGTTTTCTCGTTTAAGAAACACGAAGTTGGCCCGCGGCGACGCGTATACCTCCATTAATCCTAAGCGTGCGCGAATCGGTTTTCCGCGCATGCGCGGGAAATAAAATATTCATAAATACACACATATACGTCTAATTTACTCGTATTTCGCGTACGGACGCGCATCACATTTTTCAACATAATTGTAATAATAATTATTATACATAAATGGTCCAGTAATTTAAATAATTAATTTATAATAACAATAACGATATTAATATATGCATTTTGAATTATAATGTTATTTTTAGTTCATAAATAAAAATAATAACAATAACAACGATAGGTATGATTATAGTAATAGTAATTGTATGAATAATGATAATAATAATAATAATAATGTATTTTCGAATATTTAATGATTTATTTCAAACATCTTTAATCAACAAAATTTCTTTACGAGATTGATTATACTCACTCAAATAAAATGTTCATAAATATACACATATACGTCTAATTTACTCGTATTTTGCGTACGGACGCGCATCGTATTTTTCAACATAATTGCAATAACAATAATTATACATAAATGGTTCAGCAGTTTGAATAATTAAATTATAATAACAATGACGATATTAATATATGCATTTTTTATTATGAATGTTATTTTGAATTTATAAATAAAAATAATAACAATAACAACGATAGGTATGATTACAGTAATAGTAATTGTATGAATAATGATAATAATAATAATAATAATAATGTTTTTCCGAACGTTTAATGATTTATTTCAAACATCGTTAATCAACAAAATTTCTTTACGAGATCGATTATACTGACTTGAATACTTTGTCGAGCTATCGTTTTGAATTTTCATACAAATGAGACTCGTCGGTTTCTATACGTGTAGGTATAGATAGATTTTATACCGCGGGAGTGAGAAATGGTGGCAGCGCAATTTCTCTACGTCAATGAAGAGCGTGCCCATCCATCGGTCGTGTGAGAAGGACTCTCACGTTCCTCTCACTGTGCTCTCACAATCGCGATACGATTTTTTTTCTCTCTTCCCGTACGTATAAGTGCCGGCAAATTGCTTATTGACGGACTCTCTCGATTAATGGTGTGCTGCAAGCCATCAACTGCTCGCTTCGCTCAAACGCGCTTCACGTCGGTTATGAAGTCGCACAAAACTGCGTTCCGTTCTGTAGATATATTTATAAACAACTGTTTTTATCATTTCTCGAGATGTAACGTGTATGGGGCATTCCATGCCGATTCGACCTGGGTTTGACACTTGACCTCTTAGATTTAACCTGCGATTTTTTATGTTTTTGTAAGGTACGTGACCCATGTAAGGCACAGTGCCTAATAAAGACCACGTTTTTAATATCCAAAACTACAAAGTCAAACACGGATTTAGCTCTCATCGTCGAGTGTCTAACTTTGAATGGTCGGAATTGCCATAGCAACCCCCGCGCTGTGGCGAACCCAAATTTGCAGTCGATAGAAGGCTTTCGAAAACAAATTTTTTTTTCAATATTACGTAGTGAATTTTTATTCTCATTGGATGTCGTTGTTTATCAGCACTATATATGTTGTTATCAAAATTTAAGTTTAAAATTCAAGATTATATATTTTTTATACTTTTTTTGTACGAAGTTACAGCGGGTATGGCCTTATTAGGAACAGTGGTCTGAATAAGGCCCAAAAGACGTTTTTTTTTAAACCAAGCTTACAGTTAATAGTGAAGATTGTTTTCTGAACCAAAATTATTATTAATACGTTGATTATTGGATAAATGATTAAATAAACATTTTTGTTTTATTTCAACATTTATCGTTTTTTTGTACTTGTAAATAAATAAGGCGGGCCTTGCATGGGTCAGGTACCATACTATCTCTAAAAGGCACTCCAGAATTTCAACAGAGTTTTTGGAACGATTCGACTTCACAATATTTTTTATAAACGGAAAATTAATGCTCCAATTTGAAAATCGAAATTTTGACTCTACGTCAGCAAAGAGAGTCAGCGCAACGGCGGAAAAAAATCAACATTCGATTTTCGAGTATAGGGAAATACGTGGTTCAAACGTCAATAGGGAAAAAGCGCTCTCCTGCAATTTTTTTTTTTTCGTAAATCTCGCAACAGAAAAAACATTTCAGCTGAATTCGTAATTGGTTGACAAAAAATCGCAAACTTTGCGGAGGCGAGGATATTTTCGCGAGAAACGCGCAAATTGAAACTGCGCGTCCGTGAAAAATAATTCGATGACGCACCGATGAGTTCACGCGTGCAGAGACGCTGGGTCATTGAAACAATGATTAAGCCCCTTGTTGTCGAGCAACGTGCACACATCGAAAAATACGAGGTCAAAGTCATCGAGACCGAAAGTTGACAGCGTGAGATGGATTTGTTCTTTTTATTTTTTTTTCTTTTTCTAATTATTATATTACAATGGTTTCTATAAATAGTATCTAAAATTACCATTTCTGTACTCCTCGTAAATACACTTGTTTTTTGCTTTTTCTGATTTCCGTTTTTATTGTGTTTGTTGAGTGACTTGCTTTCTTTTTATAATTCAATTGGTTTGAATAATTTTTTTTCGTTTTTTTTTTTTAATTTTATATCATTTCTTTTTGGTGATATTATTGCGATAACGAGTTTGGAATTTGGTTATATACAAAAAACACAATAGCAAATACGTATTTGTTCCGTGCATAAAAATTTGTTCGAAATGTAAAAGAAAAAATGTACTTTTAGCGTAATAACGAAACTTTCGAATGGCAAAATACCGACCTGGAATTTTGAAAATTACGAAAATGAGAAGCTCTAAAAAGATTATATCGAAGGGTTACAATTATTTATTTCAATGGTTCTTTCGGCAGATCTAAGCTAAGAAACTACTCCAAAGATTTGTTTTGTTTACTGTTGCATATTAACGGTCAGACTCAATACCACAAATCGATGCAAAAACAAAATTGCATTTTCGAATTTTTAAGTTTTCAAAAATGTTGTAAAATAATTCAAAAAAGGAAAAGACCATAAAGATTGTGAAAATAATTTAAAAGGAAAAGACCATGATGTTTGAAAAGACCGTAAAGTTTTGTTTTAAGTATTGTTTCAAAAATTTCAACGATTGTTGTTTCAATAATTCTTCAATGCCATAACTATTTGATAAACAAATAAAAATTTGAAATACCCGAAATAAACAAATTAAGTCAGTACTAGCAATGTAATTTTTAAAAATTATTAAATATTTCAAACAACTGTCTTCGTTAAGAATAAAAACAATCCCAAACTTAATGCTCGCGCTGGGAACAAATTCGTAATTACTCCCTGGTAAAAATGAGTGTTAAAGCCGAACCTATTTGGTCCAATATAAGAGGAGATATCAATTGACGGAACGTCCTCGCTCGTTTACGATTCGCTCGATATAGACGCGCGTACAATGTCCCAACCCGCGGCAATGACCCTGCCTGTCTCTTCATGAAGCCATAATCACTCCGCGCCGCGCTTTTCATTTTCACCGTTTCATCGTTCCTCCAATTTTCACCGATCAACAACGGTCTCGTCACATAATCATCCCCGTAACATTGAATGCTTTTATCCCAGTTTCGCGCCATATTTCATCACTGTTTTATTCGCTCCGTGAGAGCGATCAGGGTCGGTGAATTTTCGCATGCACGAACACTCGGATGGTGACGCGGGCTTGTCTAGTGAGATACCTGACCCATGAACTTGAAGTTCGCATAGTTGCGGCGCAATGAAATTTCTTTTCTAATTTATTTATTTCCTTATATCCATTATTTGGCGAAATATTTGTTTTCAGATTTAAATTCTAGGTTATCACAATAAAGATTTGTATAATTATTGAGGTATTTTTCGATTTTAGTGAACAAAAAATAGAGAAATTAAAAAATTATAATTTTCGTTGCGTCGCAACGTTTTAACCCGTTAGGGACTGAGTTTTTGAAATTCAAATTTCATGTGTTTTATCTTTATATTTGGGTTGAATGATGACCAGTTAATATGATGATGACAAAAAAAATTAAAAATCTCCCAATTTTGAGTTTTAGACCGTTGCCATATGGCACGTCTAGGTTTGTAGTTTTAATTGTAGTTTTAAGGTTTGTAGAATTTAATTTAATCCGTACATTAAATTGACTACTCACGTTGCCACATGGCAACGCTAGTCTTTAATAGGTTAAATATCCAAAACTACAAAGACAAACACGGATTGAGCTCTCATCGTCGAGTGTCTAACTTTGAATGCCCGGAATTGCCATAGCAACCCCCGCGCTGTGGCGAACGTAAACAAATTTGCAGTCGATAGAAGGCAGCGCGTGCGATCGCACGTAGGCGTTTTTTAAATTTCGACGTACTAAAACTTTCGAAAAGACAGAGTTTTCAATATTACTTAGTTAATATTTATTCTAATTATACGTAGTGAGTTATCAGCACTATAGGTACATGTTGTTATCAAAATTTAAGTTAAAAATTGAAGATTATATATTTTTTATATTTTTTTTGTACAAAGTTACAACGGGTATGGCCTTATTGGGTACAGCGGTCTAAATAAGGTCCGGAATCCGCTTTTAAAAAAAAAAGTTGATAGTTAATAGTGAACATTGTTTTCTGAACCAAAATGATTATTAATACGTTGATTATTAAATAAATGATTAAATAAACATTTTTGTTTTCTTTTAATATTTATAGCTTTTTTTCGGCTTAAAAATAAATAATTTATTAGACTCTGAGTCAGGTAGCTTACTTACTTTTGAGTAACTGCGATTAAATTATTGATTGTTAACATTACCGTTGCTATTCCAATTATCCAATTGTATTGGAGTTATATTCTCTTGATTATCACATCGTCCTCAGTTTACTATATTTGGTATAAATAAATCAATCAGTCCATCAATTAATCGATCAATCAATCTCTCTTCCCCTCTTTCGATCCTTCTCCAACCCCCCTCTCTTTATTCTCTCTCTCTCGTTCTCCGTAGAACCCGGCGCCTCGCCCTGAAAGCTTTTGTACACAAAGATTTCACTGTTAACGAGGAAGAGAGACGTTTGTTCTTCAGCCGCCCGTCTGATTACCCTTTGACACCCAACAGACCGTATCTCACTCCGTGCTTCTTCTTTTTTTGGTGTCCTGCTCACTTTTGCACATCGAGCTGTGCATAACCAGCCGACGTTCACTTTCCCGCCTTTCGTCTGACGGCAGCTGACGGACACACTTCTCTCGGCGGGCATCGCTGAGATAGGCTAATAAGAGGGAGAAAGGGATAGCAAAAGAAAGACTCAGAGGGAGAGAGAGGGTTCTATGAAAAACAACATTGTCCAATCGTCAATGTGTGCATTCAATTTTGGACAGATTTGGACAATGTTTTGGACACGTTTGGATAATGTTTTGGACACGTTTGGATAATGTTTTGGACACGATTGGACAGATTTGGACGCGATTGGACAGATTTGGACATTGTTTTGGACAGATTTGGATACGTTTGGACAATGTTTTGGACAGATTTGGACAATGTTTTAGGCAGATGTGGACAATTTTTGGACAATGTTTTGAACACGATTGGACAGATTTGGACACGATTGGACAGATTTGGACGCGATTGGACAGATTTGGACAATGTTTTGGACGTGATTGGACAGATTTGGACACGATTGGACAGATTTGGACAATGTTTTGGACAGATTTGGACAATGTTTTAGACAAATGTGGACAATTTTTGGACAGATTTAGACAATGTTTTGGACACGTTTGGATAATGTTTTGGACACGTTTGGACACGATTGGACAGATTTGGACACGTTTGGACAATGTTTTGGACAGATTTGGGCAATGTTTTAGACTGATGTGGACAATGTTTCGGACAATGTTTTGGACAGTTTTGGAGAATGTTTCGGACAGTTTTGGACAATGTAATGGACAAATTTTTATATTTTTGGACAATACACTTATTGCTACACACGTATCATACAACCCGAAGAAATTATCAAGAGTTCATTCTCGTACTTGTTCCCGCTTCTTGACAGCGATAAAATCGCGTTGCATTCTATCGAATCCAGTGTGTCTTTGTGACAAAGACTTTTCTGAAACTGAAATATAAATTATATAAATATCATATATAAAGTAGGTATTATATCTCCGAAATCAAAAGCATTTAAATATTGTTCAACTCAACAATGTATCATCATCAATACCTCAGGAAAACCATTACAACAATGGGCAACCGTGCCTAGCTTTCGGAAGCTACACTTTTCCCTGAATAATTGGAACTTTTTTTCCTCGCGAACTATAAATTCAAATTTTTTTTTGCGAGAATCGAAAATTTGGCCGCAAGCCCATGAGCTTTGCCAAGTTTTTTTTTCGTCAGCGTTACATCGTTCCCGTGGAACTTTTCAGTTGAAATTCTTTCGTGAACCATTTCGTGGGTCATTTTCGAGGCGTGAAAGTAAATTGACGAGGAGTAAATTTTTGACCCCCGTGCGCTCGAAAAAAATAAGTGTTCGCGAACAATTATCTCGTATTGCGAATCGAACTGTGTGAAGTTGATTATTTATATACGTAACGCTTGCACTCAGCAAGCGATAGCTCGCAAATGGAAACTTACGCTTTTAGCACGCGCACAGGTTATTCGGAAAACTAACGCTGAATTACCCTCCTCGGCGATAACACAATCACCGGAATATTTACTTCCTGGCCGTGCGGCTGGCCTATATAGAAGGGTACGCAAATGATTGTGTGTATCAACGAGCGTATCGCCAGCGATAATTCCGTACATAAATCGAGTTCTCTCGTCATTTATAGCTGTGCTTTCTCCAGTTTATATTACAGGAAAATTGGCCTTTAAGTTTTCCTTGTAAAAAAAATATCTGGTTATTCGCTATCATGGTCGTTACCTCAAAAGATCGTACCAAAAACGACGATTTCGAGTTTTTCGAAGGTCACGCTAAAAATTTATTTTCTTCGTATTTAAATTGTATTTTAATAATTATTTATTTATTAACACAAACCCATTTCTATTTTTTCTATTTTTAGACTGTGCCTTTGAGTTTTTTCCGATTTTTTTTTGCCGAAATTATCCCAATTTTGGGACGAACAAAAAAATGGAAAAATAATTCATCAAACCTGGTCGGCAATTTTCAGATTTTCGCGAGACTGACGCACAGAAATTGATTTTTATGTATTGATTGATATTTATATTAATTTATATCGGTTAATTTATTTTTTAATTGATATCAATCAAGTGATGTTTTTATTGATATATATCAATTGATATTTTAATTGATATAATATATTATTGAAAAAAATCAAAAACAAATTTCACCAGAACGACTTTTTTCGAATGTTACTAAATTTTACTGGATATCCAATATTTCTTTATCAATCGAATTTTCACTCGTTTACTCAGTTTTCATCGACGTTAAAAAATTTACGTAAATTTTTCGGACTCGGAACATTGAAAAAAAAAAGTGAAAAAGTCTAACTTGCAAATGACTGGCGCTGTTTCGAATAGTTTCGATTCTCGTTCCCCCGCTGAGATAACACGACGATTGCGCGCAGTCTTTGAAAATTGGCCGTATCCGCCAACTCGCTTAGTCGGCTCAGCGGTGATAGTGAAACCGGAGTATGAGCAATGCCTTTTTTTTCTACACCGCGTGGGCATCCTTCTGACCACGTAATATGGCATTTAATGAGGTAAATCTTTCAGTACTTGCAATTTTGTACATTGTTCGCATTAAAATTCATAACATTTATGTTTATAGTAGCATCAGTATTACTAATATTCGCATCGTTTCGTTGACACATGAGTACGAGTCTTAAAAATTCTTTTTTTTTTCAATGTAATTTTTCCATTAATTTTATGAAACCGGCATCCGCAAAAACCAGTCGAAATACATTTTTTGTCCTAAGCTACCATCGAGCAAGTTTGACTCCGGAATTTTTATTCGACTTTCCAAAAAGATATTATCCTTAGTACGCTTTTAAAAATAAACTATATATGTAAGATAATAGTTTATAAAAAAAACGAACAAAAAATTATTCACATCCGGCGAGTCATTTCGCGAGACTGAGGCATAAATACTTAATAATTCTTTTATCTGTGCTCTGTTTTTCCATAACTTCTCTATTCAACTTATATTTCAATTCTTTTTTTTAATTTCCTCACGAAATATCCTTTTTTTCACGTCGAATGCAACAGCCAAATAGTTTTACTTATTTCTCATTTTATTTTATTTCTAACTTTAATTTATTTCTCTGCAGTTCTTCCACATAAAATAAAAAAAATTACAAAAAAAAAAAACAGAAATGCGTATAAAAATATAATCTCAGTTCCCACATTTTCGAATGGTTCAAATTTTCATATTCGAAGAAAAAGACGAACTACTTTGAAAAGTATTTCGATTTTTTTCCCTATCGATCACTTTTGAACGAAACAAAAATGTGAATCGAGCAAAAAAAAACTTCTAAAAAAATATACTTGTGGAGCAAACCCCACGAGACCAAAAAACGTGCGAAAAATGTCGAAAAAATTTCGGGGATTGCGAGCTTTGTGAATTTATTACTGAACGTCCCATAGAATGGTGTACTCTCGTACAGGATGTTCATCTCCGTATACGCCCATTACATACGTACAAATAAAGCGTTAGTGAGGGACGGGGAGGGGAGGAGGGGTGCGCGGGGGTTTCTGGGGGGGGGGGGGGGACTGAGCAGTGTGTCCATGTGGGCCCAGCCCCCGGGTAATTGCGGTTAATTCAGCGAGGAACGAGCGTTCGAAGTCGGCGTTCACCACGGCCATCTATGTTCCTCTTCGCGAGTACGTTATAGTCAGTGGTTTCGCTCTAGTCGTCCTTAACGCAATGGGACCTCTCTCGCGATCGTTTCTACTCGTTTTACCACCGCGAGAAATTCACTTTTATCGATCAACGACGATTTTATCATTTCCCCCACTTTCGTTCGCTTTGCAATCGACGAAGTGTTAAAAATCGAGAGAAAGAAAGAAAAAAATAAAAAAACAACGATAAAGCGGACGGACGCCGTGACGAGACGACGTTTGCAAAGATACATCGTGACGCGTATCGAAAGTTCGTGCTGATGATATATATATATCGATTGAAGAACAAAAGAATGTGAAAAAATAAGAAAACGAAAAAGATTGATTAAAGAAAAAGAATTTTGAAAAAATAAAACAACATCGTTTAAAGAAAAAGAATTTTGAAAAAATAAAACAACATCGTTTAACGAAAAAGAATTTTGAAAAAGTAAAAAACATCGATTAAAGAAAAGAATTTTTAAAAAACTTAAAACATCGATTGAAAACAAAAATTTACTTTTGAATTTAAAAAATTGTGTGTTTTTTTGTACTCGTCGATGAGATCGCCCGCGAGCGTAAGTTTAATGTGAATTATCCTCGGGCTCGTGCAACGAATGTGACTTCGATTCTATGGGATACTTCGTTTCTTTTTCCTTTTTTTTTTTTGATTTTTCAAAAAGGAGTTTTTCTCTTGAACCGGTAATCAATGTGAAATCAAATAATCGAAGTACGCTTGACCCGAGATGCATACAGGGTGGGCCCTTCAATGCGGACACCCGAAATATCTCGGATCCCATCTGAGTGACGAAAAAAAAAAATGAGGTGTTGTCGCTTCATCGATGTCCAAGGGCTGATACAATAGTGAAAAAAAATCGTTTTTTATCAAAGTCATCGTTTTTCTGTTTTGGGATCTTCGGTGGTTTTGCAAATGGAAACATGTTTTTTTTTCTAATAAAACTTTGTTACCTGATATTCAGACGAATGCAACAACCCATGATATAATTTCAAAGGCTTGGTATCATTCGTTTTTTGAGTGGCTTTGAAACGATTTTTTTCTCAAATATTTTGATAATAAATCATTTATCAAGGTCATGATTTTAGACGATTCGTTGAATTCGTTCGAAAATCAGATGCAAAGTCTCAATAAACAAAAAAAACATGTTCCTATTTGAAAAACGTTTGATGTCCTTGAAAATGCATAAACTATGACCTTGAGAGAAATACACACTTTTTCGTTGTCGATATAAAGGCAACCGAGATATTCGGGGTGGTCACGTTAAATGATGTCCACCCTGTATATATAAATATATATGAGAACGTAATGTCGGATTTTCCAGGCTCTCGCCCGCCCTCTCGTTTTACAAATCCCCTTGGCAAAGCTCCTGTGTACATTTCTTATCGTTATTCTCTCCCGTTCTACAATCCCCCGAAAAGCTTTCGCGAATCCCTTTCTCGATTTATAGGACACGAATCTAAGATTTCGGACGCAAACACACGAGTTTCTCTATATTTACACGTGGATGAAGAAAAATAGAATAGAAATGGACATCGAGAGGAATGGGAGAAGAGAATTGCTTTCGCGAGATTTCCATCGAGCTGATACTAGCTATACGTATCAACAACACTTAATTTGATTCCAAATGCGTTCCCAATACTATTCTTGATAACTTAATGTGGATGCTGAAATTATAAGAACGAGGAATGAGCCTTTGGCTCGCAAAACTTGAATTACTCATAAAAATAATACAGCAAAAGTTGGTATGAAAATTTAATTGAAGAAACAAGAATATAATAAATTATAAGCATGCTCAAAGATGGACGTAGCGTTTTGATGGGCTACTACACAATTTTCGTGCAAATAAAAAAAATACAATTAATCGTAAGGTATCTGAACCATGTAAGGCCCACCTTATTTGTTTTTAAGTACAAAAAAACTATGAATGTTGGAATCAAACAAAAATGTTTATTTAATCATTTATTCCATAATCGATGTATTAATAATTATTTTGGTTCAGAAAATAATGTTCAGTACTAACTATAAGCTTTTTTTAAAAAAGCGTTCAGACCACTGTTCCTAATAAGGCCATACCCGTTGTAACTTGGCACAAACATTTTTTTAAAAATATATTATCTTCAATTTTTAACTTAAATTTTGATAACAATATAGTGCTGATAAACCTCTACATATAATTACAACAAAGATTCACTAAATAATATTGGAAACATTTTTTGTTTTTATCGTTGTTTTTAATACCGTAGAAATAAATAAAAAAATGGAGTAAAAGTATCGTGCTGAAGTTTGCAACATTGGAACGCAATGAAAACGATTTTTTCCTTGATCACCAAATTTCTTTAGCACGCTCGACCCGCGGAGAAAAATAGAAAGAAAGAATTTCAAAAATTGCAAATTTATAAAATAATACATTTATTTAATTAATTCGTCAAAAATTCCGAAGAACAAAAAGCGAGTTTTTTTTCTAAAAAAATTATAGCTAGTGTTTCTTTGAACGATAATACCACACCTCCACATTGGAGTTTTTAATAAAAGTCAACAACACAGAACGTTAGCTTCATTCACACGTATCACACGTTGAACGATAAGTCGCGTGTGGCCGCAGCAGTTTTGCCAAGTTTTGCCGAGTTGGCAATTTCCCCGGTTCGCCCAAGCGACGACCTTAAGACGGACAAACACTTGGCGTTTTTATTGTCGCGTAGCGCGGATCAGTTTCACAGCCTCTCAACGTTATCTGATATTTTTAACGATCACAAATTGTTGAATTACAAGAGATAAAACTTCGCGAAGCAATCCTCGCGATTTTCTTCCGCACTGGGATAAATATTTATCAATACTAGTTCTCGTCTAAGATAATAAGAAGGATAAATCAAAGCGCTGCTAAATGGTAAATCAAATAACATTTTTTTAGCGGGTGTATGATTGTTGATGTTAATGCAGAAAAAAATGTACAAAAAGGTAATTTCTTTTTTTTATCTGACATTCAAAAGAGTGCTTTTCACCTCGAAAGATAAAAATAAACAGACTTGAAAATTGTTCAACAAAAATATACTCGACCGTACCGGAATCGCGCGATCTTTCCTTATTTTTCTTTTTTTCTTTCTTATTTTTCCTTTCTTTTACTCTTTTTTTGCTTTCTTATTTTTCTTTTTTTTTTAAATTTGGTTAGGACGAATAAAAATCGATTTTATCAATGAAAGAAACGTGGTAAATAATACGAAACGTATTTTCCATTTTGTACCTCTCTAATTTTTCTTGTTTTTTTTTGGTTAAGACGAATAAAAAACGTTTTCGTCAATAAAAAAAACCATGGTTAATAACGGGAAACATATTTTCCTTTTTGTTCCTTTCTTATTTTTCTTGTTTTTTTTTTTTGGTTAGGACGAATAAAAAATAATTTTGTCAATGAAAGAAACGTGATAAATAACGCGAAACGTATTTTCTTTTTTGTACCTTTCTCATTTTTATTTATTTTTTTTTTTTGGTTATGAAGAATAAGAAACGATTTTGTCAATGATAAGAAACGTGATAAATAAAGCGAAACGTATTTGGGCAGCGTTGAATATCGGAGAAGTTGCCAACTGGCCACTCGTCGTCATCGTCGTCGTTGACGTTGAGAAAACGAAAACTCGATAGCTCCTCCTGACGTTGCAAACAATTTTGCACCGTCTTTTCTGAGTACGCGCAAAACCCACACGCTACGATAAATTTATAGATGTATACGTATACACTTACGTGCACATACAGATGGTTGAATACAAGCGAAGTATCTAAACGTCACTTGGACGAGTGATACGCGTCTGGCAGTTGCGATTCTACGTTCTTTGGATATTCCCATCTGGCAACGAATACGAAAACGAAAAAATTGCGAGTAACGAAAAAAAAACAAAAAGTCGAAAATTTTCATTCGTCCGAAACAATATGGCACTGCGTGATCACTGTGGTCTAAAACGGCTTATCGACGACCACATCCGCTGGAAATGAAACTCTGGCGAAACAATCAAACAAATAACGACGAAAACAAACGAATTTACGTTCAGTCTATCGTTATCAGTTGACTCTCTTATTCGTTCCGAGGAATGTAATCACGTGAAAATTTCATCACGAGTGTCCCATCAATGGCGAAAATGTTTAAATTGTCATCGGAACGGCAAGAACGGGAAGCCTGGAGCAAAGGTAATTTCTTTATTCAATTTCATTTATTTTTCGCTTTATTCGATCGTCATGTTCGTTTCGTTTTTGACGGGCTATTTTTTCTGTCGTTCGGATTAACGTTGAAAAAATCTTTACGCGAGCGTGTGCTTGACGAATTGGTAGATTCGTAACATTCTTTTGTTTATGAATAATACCATGATTTTTTTCCCTCGAAAAATCACCCGGTTTAGTGTAAAGTTTATTTTTTAATATCCATTTATTAGATTAGTGAACGTTAGTTATTTTCGTTAATTAATTAGTCATTTTTCATTAGGTAATGCTCATTAATTATTTAGAGAACGCTAGTCATTTTTTAATAATTAATATTCAATAATTATTCAGAGGACGTTACTCATTTATTAATAATTGATATTTATTAATCAGTTAGAGAACGTTGGACATTTTTCATGAATCAATATTTATTAATTATTTCGATAGAGTTAGTAATTATTCAGAGGCGATTTTCAATCTTGTTTCGTTACGAACGTTCACCGAATTGGCAATTCGTTAAAAAATAGTTTTTTTTTAAACTCTCCACGATGTAATTTTTCAATTTTCTTTTTTTTATTAAATCGAAAGGACAGTGCCAAGGCGTTTTTCAACGTAGATATGGAAAATAGTGGAAAACAGATATTTTTATTTCTTCATCTTGTGCTCGTATAAAAAATATCAATCACAAAATATTTTCCCGCTCTTTTATCGGTTTTGTAGAATTTTTATTTTTTGAATTACCAAAGACTGCTGTGTAGATAAATATGAATAAATTAACGTCAGTAAATATTTTAACAAATCACAAATAAAAAATAGGAGAAATGAAAACACGCTTTTGAACATTTTGGGTATTTTATTTACAACGAAATGAAATTTGGGTTATAGGATTTTCAAAAATAAGATTTTCTAAATACAAAAGGTATTTTGTATTTTGGAAGGATACATTTCGTGTATCTTTTGAAATAAACGCATCGAGTATATATTTTATCTTTTGAAGTGAAATATATCTTTGATACGGTTCGTTCAAAAAAGATTCATGAAAAGTATATTTCCAAAATACAAAGTACTTATTGTATTTTTAAAACTAGTCAAATATAAAATATATACAAAAGTTTGAATATTCGCAATCTTGACATTCTGTTTCCTAATGAGTACGAAGAAAAAACCACTGGCTGAGGGAGCAGAAAAGTACGAAAGTGCGAAAAATCGAATATTCGCTGATGAAGGTTTCCGCATCTAACACGTACTCCAATCGTGACAACAGTCATGTAGAAAAAAAAAGGAGAGCTCATTCACCCTAGGTCGCGATATAATTGGCGAGGAACGAATGAGGGGTGAATCAACCCTGTTCCGACTCTAGCGTCCTCACCCACAAACGAGGGTTCGTCTGAGAACGTCGGCCGAGGGAAAGCTGAAGTAAAAAACTTGGTTTCCGATGTGCGCGAATATGCGCGTGCGTGTGCGTTTCCGTATCTGTGTACGAATGCTGAATAAACTAATGCTGGTGGATGGACCGTTGGAGTTCAACCCTGGCTTACTCTCAGTGGAAATTAAATGGAATTAAATGAATCAAAATTAAATTAATCAAAAGTAAACTAATTGAAATTAAATAAATCGAAATTAAATTAATCGAAAATAAATTAATCGAAATTAAATTAATCGAAATTAAATTAATCGAAATTAAATTAATCGAAAGTAAATTAACCGAAATTAAATGAATAGAAAGTAAACTGATCGGAATTACATGAATCGAAAGTTAATGAATCGAAAATAAATGAATAGATAGTAAATTAATCGAAATTAAATTAATCGAAAGTAAATTAATCAAAATTAATTTAATCGAAATTAAAAAGAAAAATTAAATCGTTCCATGATTCTTAACATTTATTAAATGCCTTTTTTTAGCTTTATTAGACACGCTTTATTCTACAAACACTGAAGTACATTCAAGTAATTTTTAATGCCAAAGATAACAAAAAATCGTTAAAAATAATAAAAAAGTAAAGATAGCAAAAAAAATAAAAAATTGGGAAAAAAGGAAAAAGAAGAAATCGGAAAAAAATAAAGAAACAATAAAAATAATGAACGCATATCGGAAATCGCCCTTTGTCCGATGGAATTAAAATCTCTGGTTTGATTCGTTATAAAGAAAAAATAATAATTAAAATTGCACTTAAGGACGCGTAGAAGATGAACCACGTGACACGTCAGTGTTCCACAAAACGACTCGCAGCTTTAGCTCTAAATGACCAACTTTGCAATTTTTAAACCCAAAAAAAAACGCAACCGTGAATACAGCACAAATTTTGACAAAAAATGCATTAACGATTTCGTAACATCGTACAAAAATTAAAAATCCGAAAATTGAACATTGAACGAAATTGAAAATTGAATCAGTTAGATTGGATTTTTCTAGTCTGGCTATGGGTCGATAAAGAAAAGTTTTATTCGTCAAAGGACTCTTTCGTTAAGTCGAAACTCGGGAAATAATAATGTACGAATGGTGAATTGATCAGTGACAGAGATACGAGACTTCCGGCGAGATTGACATCTCATTAAAAATTCAATGGAATGAAATTCCCTGGTGGCAGGGAATGAAAAAAAAAAACGTTGGAAAGGAAAAAGTAAAAAAATAATGCGAAGTCTAAGAGACCTGTCGGGACGACGATTATACTTTCAAAGTAGAAGGATTTTTCTCGATCGACTCAAAGCCGATACGCGAGACGACGGACGCCAGGGGGCGAAAACGATGTTGCCGAGGATCGGCAACGTTCTTATACTGCGGCTCAAGATTATACGGAATTTTGTGTGTGCATTGTGACGAGCTAGGGACCGGATGAATAAAATGCAGCCTAGAATTCATCGTTGTTCACGATCGTCAAAAAGAAAGAAAATAAAAATCGTTTTTAAAGACGATTGTGTACAGAACTGTGTCTGCGTGTGGATGTCTGCTGGTATAGCTCACCGACCAACTTCTCCTCTTCTTTTTCTCTTTTTCTTTCCCCATTTATCATCTCTCTCGAATCTCTAATCGTTCGTATGTGGATGAAACACTTCCTTTTTTTACCCAAACATTTGCTTCTTGCATAAAAATACTTCGAAGTTAATCCTTTAAAAAAGGAAAAAAAGTAATACTTTTAGTGTTTAAAGAATTATACAATTCGACAAAATTTTAATCTACCAATTAGAAACTTTTAAATTCATGGGTTGATTATAAAAATTGATCAATCACGTTCAAAGTCATAGATTGATTAAGAAATCGATAAAGTTCAAATTCATGGATCGATTTAAAAAATCGACGAATCACATTCAAAGTCATAGATTGATAAAAATTTGATAAATAAATTTAAAATTCATGGATTAATAGAAAAATTGATAAATCGGATTCAAAGTCATATATTGATTCAAAAAAGTTGGTAAATAAAGTTTAAATTTGTGAATTGTTAAAAAAATCGATAAATCGAAGTGAAAGTCATAGATTGATAAAAAATTGATAAATAAAGTTCAAATTCATGGATTAATACAACAAAATTGATCAATCAAATTGAAAATCATAGCTTGATATAAATTTGATAAATAGAGTTCAAATTCATGGATGAATACAAAAAAATTGATAAATCTAATTCAACAACAGAATTGATAACATTAAATTTTCATTTTCAAAGAAAATTGCATTATTTGCCTACTCGAGCCACCTACATTGAGTTTCCGGTGTACAATTCCGAATTAATATCCCAAAACGGCGTTCGTCGTAAAATCATTTATAAAATATGCGACAATGGATTTTTACCTGCAACTGGAATAAAGTCAACGTACATTCAAAAATGTCGATTATTTCAAAAAGAAACCGTATACTTTTGAACAAAACTGTACTCCGTTGCGTTCCAGCTACTCTCGCGAAATAAAAATAAAATATGAGCGTGTTACACTCGACTGTGCGTTTACTACATTTTTTCGATCGACACATTCCATTCGCCGATATTTTCGACATTTTCTTTCTTTTTTTTTTCTTTTTTAATCTAGGTTACCCTGAACAAATAAAAATGTCAATACGTCATCCATGCATACGCGCATACATGAAAATACACGTTTGTGTATACGTATGGGAAAACGAGTACAAACTTGAAAAAATATGCTCATAATTTTGCTCTCGAGCGTTTGGTTCCCTCGATGTGAATAAAGGAGCCTTCACGTGTAGTATTTCGGGCGCACCCCGAAACTCTCCGCCGGATGAAAGGCGAGATGCGGTGAAAGCAAAAATAAGGGGCGTCGTGTATGTGTCTTTCTCTCTCTCTCCTCTTCTCCCCCCGTGTAAATATATATATATATATATATATATATATATATACTTGACGCGGGGGTGGTCATGTATACCAGCAGCCAGTACATGCGATGCTTCAACGATACTCCGCTTTTTTATGCTCTACCTTCTTTTCATCCTCTTCGTCTTTCTTCTTCTCTGTCTATTTGCCTGATGTGTCCAGATTTCGAGACCCATGATGTGGTCGACACACCCCAGGCCCTTTTTCTCTCTGTCTCTGTCTCTCTCTCTCTCTCTCTCTCTCTCAGCGTTTATTTTTTTATTTTTTTTCTATTTAGTGTTTATTATTTTTATTATTATTATGTTTATTTTGATCTTTATCTTCTTCTTATTGTTATTATTGTTATCACTATTATTATTATTATTTCTTTTTACTCTTATATTAGCTTAAGTTTGTATTTATCTGTATTTTCTGCTTTACATACCGTATGTTCTGTATTTTTCTATTCGGTATTTTCTACTTTGCCCGAATAGTTGTCTAGGGCATAATAAACTAATCAATCAATCAATCTCTCTCTCTACTACTATTATTATTATTTTTGGGACGATTTGGGTTTAGGTTTTTCTGGATTTCTTGGATTTATTGGGTGGTGGGTTCTTTGATTATTTAATTTGATTTCGTTGATTTATTCTCATTTTGGTTTATTGTTATTATTATTATTTTAATATTGAAAGTTGCATGTTAATTTTTCATTATTGTTTGGTTTTAAGCTCTAGTTTAGGTTTGGTTTATTCTTATTTAATTCTTATGTTATTCTATTCTTATTCTCATTTTCTTATTTTGTTTGATTTTTTTTATTTTATGAATTATGTACAGGTCTGTTTGACCGACAGTCCGCTAGGGCATAATAAATTCTATCAATCTCTCTTCCTCTCTCTTTTTTCCTCTCTTTCTCTTTCTCTTTCTCTTCCTCCCTCCTTCTCTTTCGCTCTCTCTGCCTCTGGCCCTCCCCCCTGCTCTCCTTCTCTTCCTCTCGCCTTCTTTCATATACTTTTGATCATTGCTCATGGTCGTGTAACACGCAATTACAAAAAAAGTCTCCTTGCATATAAATATATGTGAATAGGTATTCGCGCGTACCCGCATCCGAAATCCAGTGCATCGTCGAGTCTTTCAGAAAAAAAGAAGAAAAAAAAGAAAAAGAAGAAAGAAATTCGAGTATCTTACTGAGAGAGCTTTACACTGCAGAAAAACGACTTCCCACAGTCGACCCATATTTCGCGATGAGTACAAAGTGAATTTTTGCTTTTCATTCTACAAGTTTAATGAAAAGAATTTTCCGCATATTTTTGTTCTCTCAGCTTTTATTTTCAGCGCGCTGTTTTTCCATTGGAACAATTAATTAAAAGCGATCAATCGATCCGCGCAAAGACAGTGCGATTGCGTATTTCCGTGATTTTAAAAAGAAGAAAAAAAAAAAAGAAAAACATATGAAGATATTCGGGTAACGCTGATGTTTTTGTATCGTTGAGGACGAAACAGTGATTTATCGATTGGAGAAGAAACGAAAGATTACGATTCGAAGTTCTCGATCATTAGGGTAATTCGAGGACAGATGGCCATAGTTTTTTCTGGGGGAATTTATTTTGAAGTACATCAAATAAAACAAATATTTTTATTTTTATTCAGTCATTTGTTTATTAGCTATCAAATTGAACACGAAATAATAACAAAAATCCAACGTTAACTTCAATTAAAAAAAAAACATATACAATGGGGTGGCCATGTCTCCTATGCTATTCAATATAAGATGGCCATAGAAGTTGAGGTAAGATGGCCATACTATTTTAATCAATATAAGATGGCCATGTGGAGGAATCATAGAG
>JAPYZJ010001583.1:0-26584 GCA_030522765.1 Ophioninae sp. B BG-2022a
CAATCAGTTTGTTTTATTGTGTTTAGGGCTATCCCTGTTTTACTATTTTTAAGTTAGTTTGTTGTAATTTGACGTGCAAATAACATTGTCGTCTTAAGTATTCGTCTCACGGTTTTTATTTTAAATTTAGGTTATTCATTTTTTTATTTTAAATTTAGGGTATTCATTTTGCCCGCTATGGGTGGACAAAACGGATAATGGGCCAAATTAAAAAAAAAAGAGTATTAAAGTAAAGAAGAAGTTTTTTTTTAGTTTTTTAAGTTTCTAATCATAATTTAGTTACCAAAGATTGTAACCAGAATAGTCAATTACAAGTATGATTTTAATAAATATTTTTTTCTGCCCGTCCGTCCCCTACTTGATATCCTTCATAATTATATTCGCGTACGTTACCCCGTTTACATTTTTAACAATTATTTTTATTTCTTGGAAAACTATATTTTTAATATTTGATATATTATTCAATGTGGTATTTTTGATAACAATATTAATATCGTTTACGCTTATTTATATCGGATTTACAATTTTTGCTTTATTGAAAAAAAAACATATTATGGGTATCAATTTTTTGTGTAACAGAAACAAACAAGATGCCAATGAAAAAGAGATTGAACAACCCAAGCGCGAAGGATTTCGGAAGTTGAGAATAAGACCGGATGTTAGGCGAGGGCGAAACGACGGGGTCGCGGGGAGGGGCTGGAAAGCGGAAAAATACCAGAGACAGTTGTAGAGGGTCAGTGATTGTTCAGGCTGGAGACGTGAGAGACTATATTCGTTCGGGAAAAAAGGATGCTCCCTTTTCAACTCCAGTGCGGTCCCTGTGTTCCGAGGATTATCGACTTTAGCCTTCTTTCGTAGGATTATCGAGAATGCAGTGGAGTTGAAGAGAGGAAAACAATAATGAAACCGGATTAGTCATTGCACGAAGCGAGGATTTTTCACCATGAAAAGTCCTATCTCCTATCCACCCCTTTTGATAAAAAGACATCCTGTCTACGGACACCGGGACTTTCAAGGATCAAGCTCGAATAATCCGAATGCAATAAACATTTCAATGGAATACGAAAATAGCTTACCCGAATTACCATTTTTTCCATTAGGCACATTCCAAGCCACCGAGAATCAAACATCTTGTATTCCATTTTTATTTTAAAAAATTTGTCTTCTAAGTTTTCGAAATTTTTTGATATTGATAAAAACGAAAAAACACAAAAATACAAAATTGTCAACAAAAATTAAAAAATCAAAAGAAAGAGCGAAAAATAGAGCGAGAGTGCCAAATATCGAGAGAGAGAAAAAGAGAGCGGAAGAGGGAGAGCGAAAGGGAGAAAAACAGACAGAGAAAGAATTTAAAAAATAGAAATAAACCGAGAGATGATGATGATAAATATTATTATGTCCTAGAATTAACTATCGTGCAACATAATAATCTTAACAAATATTGAAAATAATACAAAAATAATACAAAAATTCAGAAAATAATATAAATAATACAAAAATAAATAAAATATTTACCAAAATAAGTACCGTAAATGGAGTTACTACAAAATTATCAAACGAGCTCCCTAAGAAGTTACAGTTTAGATCACCAGTTATAACAACATTTTGGAAAGAATGAGACGAATTTTGGTAGGTCTCGAGAAAACTATTTAAAAGCAATCCATGTAGCCTCCTATAGATCGACGCAAATAGCAAAGAATCAAAAAAAAAGAGAGAGAGAGAGACCACAAAACAGAGGAAGAAAGAAAACAAAGAGTAGAGTAAAGGAAGGATATCCAAAGCAAAAAAGGCAAATAGAAAAGGCGGCAAAAAGAGCAAGAAAGAAAGAAAGAACAGAAAAAGAGAGACCTTTCAAATATACGCCACGAAAACCATATCGAGAAATATAACAATATAACACGCCCGTCTGGTTCGCCCTCCTTTATTTTCTACTTCCAGGCTGACTCGCCGAGGGGCTGCAAACGTTGAAGAAACAACGGAGGATATTGCGATCTCTTATTGCCGTCGGTTGAAATGAGATGAGCGCCTTCGTACAGAAGCGCGTGTACCGGAATAAACGAACTTAAGACATGAGCAAAGAGATACGCCAACGCTTTTGTGAAGGCGCCCCCCCCCCTCCCCGACACACACACACGGACACGACGAAACCCAACGTGTACCATCCGTTTACTCTGGAGCACAGAGGTCCTCTTCAAATTTGCCTCTGTCTCGATCAAAAGCCCCCCCTCCCCTCTCTCTCTCTCTCTCTCTCTCTCTCTCTTCGTCCGTCTTTCCAGTCCGGGACTATTGAGAGGTATCGCAAATTTAGCGTGACCCGACAAACGAGACTTTATTAAAAATTCAACAGCCATTTGGCCCCACCGAGGTCGTTTGCATCCCCCCACCCCCGACCCTCGCAGCCCCTGAATTTCTCCTCGTTCTGCAACCCCCGCGAGCTCGACTATTGGTACCAATATCCGCGTAAAAGCGTGTATACATATAAGATCGGAATATATGAATTCGATGATAAAGGGGGCGAAGAGATGGAGCGAGGTCTTTTAACGACTGCGATAAAAATTATTTATTGAAAATGAGGCAAGCCGTGCTTTTTTTGAGTTGTAGTCACGACCGTGCTTTTCTCTGGGCCAATATCTGGAAGTGGAAACCTCCTGATTCTTTCATGAGGTCTAGAACTGTTGCTCAGGACTGAAACTCCTGATGGGTCGCTTTATAATTTTGCGTTTGAAAAAAAAACGGTGGGTTTTTTTAACTGCCGAGGAAAGAATATTTTATTTCTTTTTTTGGAGAACGTCAGAATGTGGAGTCTTTCGGGTCAAGTTTAACTATTTTGGAATTTGGAGGGTTGTCAGACTTTAAAGATAAAGTTAGAATAATGAAATTATACCAAGCAGATGTTACAATTGAACCAACTGAAATTCAAACTCAAACGAATGCAAATAAACGCTTTCTATGACCGAAACAAGTTCAAATTCAAATGTTAATTTATTTAAAACGCAAAAAGCCCCAATCCAAACCGTCAAGGCAATCGAAACCTCGAAGTCAATTCGAATTCCCAAAACATTCAAATTCAAACCCCGAGGACAACAAAATTCAAATCTCAAAGTCCATTCGAATCTAAACGAGCCAAAATTCAAGCCACAAAATCAACTGATACATAAATTCAAGTCAAGTCCATTCGATCATCAAAATGAACCCAAAACTAATCAGCCCAGTTTCAAAGTGAAAAACCAATTGCAGTCTAAAAAAGGCCAATTTCGAACCCGAACCGTTTCAAAATCTAAAGATTATCCCACTTAAAGCACTCGATGAGTACCTTCATCCCCTATCAATCCCATGTATTTTCTCCTCCCTTACCAAACATTATTCAATACCTTTTTATTGAGAATATATACCTGTCGCGGTTTCCTGGCAATATAAATTTGAAAAATTAAATTTTCCTTTATAAGGTTGTCTTTGAGATAAATCTTGGGAGAAAGGGGGCAAACGAGCTCGGTCGAAACAATGACGTAACAAAGAGGTAGCGTAGAGAAATAAAGGAGGAAGAGAGAGGAGGTCTTGACTGCAACGGTGATAACGGGTCTCCTGGGGTAATAATGAAAGATGAGAACGCTCGCCCTACGATCTATAACCCCTGAAATCCTTGTCTGCTGCTCTTTCTCTCCGGATTATATTCATTCGATCTTCTATCCTTTTGTCTGGCGATCGATCGCTCATTCATTAAAAACGGGTTGATCGATCAGCTCGTTCGACAAGTAGGGGCAAAACGTGCCCTGCACTGTTTCATGTACCTTGAGCCCGAAAAAAAAATAAATTGACGGTGAGCTCGTGATAAACTGGTGAATGGCACAATATGGCTTATTCGTCCTCCGTGACGTTGATTTTTATTTGATAGGTCTGCATCAGTTGTATGTCCGATATACGCATCGATGTACAATATTTTTTTCCAATGAGAGTATTGATGACGTCCGAAATTTACATACATCCGATACGTTGTCATGCCAATTGGAAGTTTTTTGTTCAGTGAAAAATATTTGTAAGCAAAGATGCTATTACTACGTCTGAAATAAAAACTGATAAATAAAATATATATATATATAATGAAATCAGTAAAAATTTTGATCTCATTAGAAGTACTGAATTTTCGTATTAGCCAATACTTCATTGGGCGTTTGAACATTACGACAATAGAGATAATAGAGAGCTGAAAAAATTGACTTTCGAGCAAAAAACTCTGACCATTTTCTATCAATAAATAGATGAACGTATTGAACAAATTTATGTTGTTTTAGAAACGTCTTGAAGCGTATAAAATCTAGTTTCGAAAAAGACCAGAAATACAGAATTGTCAATAGCGTTTTGACATTAACATTTTTTAAGAATTTGAATTCGTTTTTACTCTTTTCTTGAATTATCTTCCTGTCTACAAGTTAAAAAAATGCATTTTTCAATACTTTAATTAAAGAAATTAATAAAATATTTAGAAAAGTGTGTAAAGAATACATGAAAAATGAATAAAAAAATTACTATGGAATAAATTAAAAGTGTAAGGAATGAGAATATATTGAATATCAAATATTATTAAATTAAATTCAAACAATATAAATAAAAATATTTGAAAAATAAATAAAAATGTGAAATAGAAATACTCCATTACGTAAAAAATGGGAATCCCCGATCGGCTGCCAATACTTTTCTTCACCGCGTATCTCGTCATAGTCGATAGGGCGTAATTTACTTTTCGTACTATCTCTGTCTCTAGTTATCTCTAGTTTCCGGTAGAACGAAAGAGATTGAAAACTTGCCTTTTCTACGATTCCCCAAAGCGAACGCGTCGTCTCGTCCCGTCGCGAGGACGAAGGGAAAGTCAGGCAAAAAAAGAGAGAAAGAGAGAGATGCGAGAGAGAAAGCAGAAGCAAAAACGTGTTGCGTGAGAGCTGCGCGAGAAAGCTTGACACCGTATTCTCTATACCGAAACAACGGGAATCATATAGAGTCATGGAAAAAGTGCTACGGACGTTGAACGGCTCTGGTAAATCCCTGAGGATTTTAGCCTCGCGACAGAAGTCACCAGCGAGGGAAGACAAAAAAAACTTTTTTTTCCTTCTCGTTCTTTTGTTTCGCCATACTTTTTGCCCATTATTTTTTTCCCTACGACCTCTACTTTGCCGCTTCTTATTCTTTGACGTCTCCGAAGGGCCACGTCCGAGTGTCACGTGAAATATACATGAAAGGAAAAACGACCTTCCATTGCGGTTCACGCGTTGCAGTAGTAACGGTCCGCGCTCGATCAGGCACGAAAGAATTTTCCCCGTATTTTGTTCACTTGACGTAACGTTTATTTTCTTTTTTTTTACTTTGTCATTTTTACTTATATTTGGTATTTTCCAAGTTTGACTTCCAAGTACAGACTTTCGAGCAAAAAACTAACCCCTGTGTGACAACCCTCGATTATTTTCTCCATCGAGGACTAAAACACTCAACAAGCATTCCTGGATCCCACGGGACGAAAGGAGAAACTACTCCAGACTCTGTTGTACGATATTTCTACTTCTGTCCCTCTCGTTCTCTCGTTCCCTCGTTATTCTTTTTTCTTGTCATATCGGGAGAGAGAGAGATATATATATTTGCAACAATAATTTTTAATAAATTTATTGAATTTATATTTGATTCGATAATTCAATTCGATAGGTAAATTAAAATCATTTATTTTCGGAGTGAGACATTTCGTCAACAATTATTTTTAATAAATGTTGCCGATGTTGTTAAATGTTGTTTAATAATTTTGTTGTTTTTGTTAATAAATGTTATTTAATAATTTTAAAAGTTTCATAAATTTTTTTAATAAATAAATAAACATTTATATTTTCTTCGATAATTAAATTTGACAGGTAAATTAATATCATTTATTGCAGGTGATAATCGCAGGATATGTATGGTAAAATACTCGTATCGTGTTTCAATTACTTCAAAAATTGTCACGTGAGACCTGTCAAAGATTCTACCTAGACACTCTTGGAGACTTTCTCTATGACATTTTTGGAACTATCCGGACATTTCAAGACTTATCGAGATATCTAGGAGATTTTGTTGGAAATTTTTGCACAAAGTAGATTTTCTAGAGTTATCTAGGAATCTATGAAATTTTCGAAGAACTCTAAGAAAATTGTCTGTCAATTATATGCAAAAGAATTTTTTTTAATCCGTATGGTTAGATCTAGAAATATTATTTCAAAATTCTATATAAAAATTCCATTTCCAAGATTTAATCTAGATTAGAAAAATCTATATTCTGCTAGAATTATGCCCATAGCTAGTGTGATGAAAACGCTCACGAGAACATTCGGCAAGTCACACGATCGAGACCCTCGTCCCGTCGACGAAAAGGTCGAAGAAATCGGGGTCGTTGAAATTTCATGGTTCATCGGAGTCCACAAATTCCTAACGATTTTTGCACGATTAGGACTTTTCGATCAAAGAGCATTCGCTCGCCTTGATCGTTTTTTGTTCAAGGAGGAACTTTCAGATATGTGTAGGTCTGTCTCGACCTATCGATTATCCAGCTACGAGTTTCACCGATTTCCTTTGAGAAGAAACCAAAAGGATTTCGTCCGAGATCAGTCATGCAGGCGCTTTCGAGAGGGCCCAAGTCTGTGTAAAAGAGACGTGCAAGCTTCTACTCATAACTCGCTTCAACGTTTTCCTTGATCCAATCTGGGCTGAGTTTTCCCCGGATTAGATAGTAATCCATACCCGGATTATAATCTCTCTGTCTCCGTGTCCTTCAACGTCTTTCCTCTATCTTGCTCCAGTTCTTCGACCGTAAGCTTCGTTTCTTCCTCTGTCCATCCCCCAAGGTTCATCGAATCTTTAGGTTCGTCATGATCGCTGCTCGAATACCCTCCCAAAATTGAAACGTAAGCCCCGTTGTCTTTCATAAGCAGCTGCAGTCCTAGCCATCCTATTTGGCACATATCGTCAGCGGCATTTCGACAATACACTAATTAGAGGAACGGTTTTGCCAGATTTCGGACATTCAGCCGACGAAAATTGGACATTTTTCCTTTGGATTTTTTCAGACCATGGATAAATTATTTTACTAAAAATTTCAAAGTTGAATCATCGGATTGGCACTTTCAGTGTTTATTCAGTGATTAATAATTAATATTTCGGTTAATATAATTTATATTCGGTTATTAGCTAATTACTATAAAGCTTTCTTAATTTTAACTCTAGCACTGTCAAATTCAAAAATGCGATGAGACGCCAAGATCCGTTTTGTGAAGTTGGCAATGTATTTTTTCAAAATCCAGTTTCGATAGTAAAATCGCCGTTTGTTCGTGCGATCCTAATTTCACAGACGTATTTGTAGTTAAATAAAAAAAGTCAATGTGCAGCATTAATCCTGCGATTTCTTTACCAAAGTATCTCTAAATTATTCACCTACTGCAGAGAAAATATTATTTCACAATTATGAACCCTCGACTGAATAATTAGGTAGTAACCTCGTCTGAATGTCGCTATTTCTTCTCAATTAAGCTCTGCGGTTTCTGTAAATCTTTGGATTTCCTTGAAGGGGACTAGAAACCCCATTTTGATAATCCAATCTTTAGGTTCAACAATCTCACTTGGATAATCCAATTCTGAACGTATCAATGCTCCGCGGGAGTTTGCGAGAATCACTGGAGAAACTTTTCCAAATAAATGTCTCCGAAGCTTTGACATCGTTGGATGTTCAGTCTTATGAAAATCCACGCGCAGAATTCAACGACAAATTAGCTAGAAGATTAGATGAGGCTCTCGCTATGCTGATCTTTTGAAATTATAAAGCGTTCTTTCCCTCCCTCCCTTTCCCTCTCACCCTTTCTCGCGGAGTTTCCCTTTTTGCCTCTCGGTTTGCGATGACGTATGAGACTGGAGAACACGTGGAATGGATTAGCATCATGACGACGACAGTGTAGAGCGGTATGCATGCTCGAATAAACTTGTGATACGAACCCATTGCGCACCTCTAGTATGCGAGCCACTCAACGTCAAAAGGTCTCGTATCATAAGCGCCGGATTCTGACCGTCAGAACGGCGTATTCGGGTCAATAATCATCCCCATATACAGGGTGTGCGATTGCAAGTGTCACAACGAAATATACAGAAAACGATGCACAATACGAAGAAAAAAAATTCAGCTGTAAATCTTACACTTTTTGACGGTTTGAATTAATAGTATTAATTATTCTCCACTTGAATCCAATTTCCGTGGTTACGTCAAGGTCGACTTTCATTTTTCAAATGCATGTATCTCCTTCTAGAGTACATTTTAACGCAACGAAATCAGTAACTTTTTTTACGGAGAAAAGAATTTGAAACTAAAGTTACGTTAAAACTGACTCTAGTATGAGATAGATAGATGGTCTTTAAAAAACAAAAATCGACCTAGAAATTACCTTACTTATCAAGATATTTAGTATATTCTGTCAAAAATATCGAACATGAAGAAAAACAAATTGAAATATTGTCAAAGTAAAAAAACTTGAAACATGAATATTTTATTTTAACACTTTCGCCACTTTGAAAAATGATGAAAGAATCAAATGGGTTGGATGAATTAAAGAAGACCTTAAAATAACCTTGAACATTATTACGACGTGAAAGATATCAACGTAATCATTTTTATCGGCTAAAAGCTTTCTGCCGACTCATAGGGTAACACCCTGTACACTCGAACGCCTCATACATCGTTCGGAGGGTTCCGACACAACGGAACAAATTGGATCCAGCGCCGAGTTGTGAAATATTTCAGGGTGAATGTAAATTCGAGGCTATATGCATAAAACGTTTTCTGTGGTGCGCTCCCGCCTCAGGGTGCACTCCCGACTCGCTGCAAAGAACGAAACAGGTTACTCCGTTGAATCGGACGTAGAAAGTATAATGCGATACACGAGGGTGAGAGGGGTCTATCCTGAAAGATGAGAGCGAGGTGGTTACTTCGCGAGAGAATTGCGCCCCCTTAAGAGTTGGAAAGTCAGGGGGTGCAAAATAAAGGGGGGAGGAAGCGTTTGAAGGTTAAAGGAATTTAAGGGGTTGCGTAGTAAACTGGAGTGAAAGGTAAGGGGCTAAGAAGTGAAAAGTCGCGGCACATGGGGTTGGGAAGACGAGCGGACACGTCTACAACTTATGTGTCGAAATGCATGGCCGACAAGCCTTTCAGGGCTCAGTGACAAATAGGGGACGGACGGGCAAGAAGGACATGTTAATTTAAAAAATTAGAAAAAAATATTTATCAAAATCATACTTGTAATTGATTATTCTGGTTACAATCTTTGGTTACTAAATTATGATTAGAAACTTGAAAAACTAAAAAAAAAACTTCTTTACTTTAATACCCTTTTTTTAATTGGGCCCATTATCCGTTTTGCTCATCCATAGCGGGCAAAATGAATACCCTAAATTTTAAATAAAAAAATTAATAACCTAAATTTTAAATAAAAACCGTGAGACGAAAACTTAAGATGACAATGTTATTTGCACTCCAAATTACAACGAACTAACTTAAAAATAGTAAAACAGGGATAGCCCTAAACACAATAAAACAAACCGATTGTAGTTACGGCTGTTTTATCACAATTTTTTAACGAAAATCCTTTCCGTGCTCGTAAAAACTTGTTTATTAGTCGCGCAGTCATCACCTAGTTCACCACAATCATGTGGTGAACTAGAGTAGGTATTCTTTATGCCCGTCCCCTCCTTATTGCCCGTCTGTCCCCTACTACCCTTCCGGATATAAACAGCCTCACTTTTAACCGACGCTGGTGGTTGGGCGGTCGGAGTGCGGCTCGGGCGATCACTGATGTTAAGCAGCATCGAGAGAGGCTGATAGTTGGTGCGGTGACCGTTTAGCTGTGCTCTGGCTGGCGCATCGACCAGTGAGCGGGAGGACGTTTTTTCTGATGCTTTGATGTAGATACTTCAATACAAAGTGTGTACACCAAAGGATCAAGCAAATACAGGGCCGTCTATACCGGCATGGGTTTTCCACAGTTTCCCCGTGTCCTCGGCAAATGCGGTATAGTGTAGCTAAGTCGGCTGTGGACGCACTTTAGGTAGGTTAGCTTAGGGAAGTGCGGGTAGAAAGTGACAAAAAAAGATGAACCAATGGAAGGCTAGCAAGGAAAAGTGAAAATATTGAAAAATTGGAAGTCAAGGAGAAAAAAGAAACTGAGATATGTAAAAACCCACAAGGATATATATGGAAATAAAAGGAATAAAGAAACCCCCCCCATTATATATATTTTATAACAGCCTCACTTTTACAATTTTTCACCTTCCCATTTATGAACATTTGTGCGCATGCGTTGTTTATTCTTTTTTATTTTGCTTGGTACCCATCTCTCGAAACTAACTCCGACAGTTATTGAAAAAAGGGCGGTTTTTTGTTTCCCTTCGCAATACGGGAGTAAAGGAATTAGGGATGGAACCACTCGCCGATTCAAGGGGACACTTGTGGTTGAAGACAGGACACGAGGTTACGAAGTAGCTTTCGAACGGTCGATACCAATTTTTCATATCTGACTGATGCTTTTCTATTTGCTTTATTTACTTCTTGGATTCTCTATAGTTTACTGATCTCGAGAAAATTAATTTTCTTTACATGAGAACGAAATACGCGGAACAGATTTTTAAAAACGGATTAATATCCGAACGGCGCTTGAAGATCTGATAAAGCTTTTTCATGATTGCTGATTAATTCATCGATGAAAGATCACTGTCTTATGAACTGACTGCAAAAGGCGACGAGGCAGTAGATTTCTTTGAAAGTTAACCTACCTCGTCGACCTGATAAATTCACTTGTTCGCGGCTACTAAATTATTTAATGGGGAATCCTGAAATAATTCACGTATTATTATATCGAGAACCATATTGCCCCAAATAATCTAGAATTTTTGCGACTTCTCCCCATCTAGTAATACCATCGTAGTTACCCCAAACGAAAGCCTGAAACGTCTGAATGAAAAATACATAAAAAAGAACGAAAAGTATTTTATGAAAATATTCACAAGTTTCAATGGCGGCTACTGTCATCGGCCCCCATCCACCAAGCATTCGTGTAGGGTCTTCGCAATGAATTAATCATCGTCTCTTGAAGGCGGGGGAACGAGGGTCGCCGCGGAAGTGGAGAGGGGCGGGGGGAGGGGTATTAAACGAGTGGAATACGTTCGTTATAACCGGATGACGTAAAGCAACGAGAGCGTAATTAATGAGCGTGTGTCTCGAGCTTGTTACGTACCGTCGAGTGACGACGGACGGGTCAGGAGGACAAGCGCGTAAGGGCGGAAGGGACTGAGGCTGTTAAAAGCGGATGGCCAGTATGCAGACGCGAGAACGATGAGGCGGCTTCGCCTCCGGTTCGTCGCGGCTCCGAGTTCAGCAAGGATGTTAACAATGAGAAGTCCGAAGTCACTGTTCCGTGGTATGACATTAAGGGGGCTTACCATTAATACCGGGCCCTTAATTGTAACCATTCCTCGCTTCTCCACGCCCTTACGGACTCGCTGGTCCAGCGGCCTCGAATTCATTGGTCCCTGCAATGTCCGGACTCAGTGAATGGTCATGAAAAAAGTCCTATTCAGCCAGGTTGTCTTCCTTTGATTTTTTTGATTTTTACGATATTTCGTAGTCCTTTTTTACGTCGATTCGATCGAGCAGAAGAAACGTATTGAGAAAAACATTGTTAGTCCACTTTCGTGTTGATAACTCGATAAATACTGAATTGATTTTGATGCATGTGTCACGAAAACCCAGCTGAAAGCAGGGTCTGTGATGTAGACTGATGAACGTTGCACTGCGTCATTGATTATGGCCGCAACGAACAAGCGTAAAACCAAACACGAGATTTTTTAAATTAACAAACTGCAATGACGCAAATACGCGAGTAAATAAAGGGTTGGGAAATCAAGGATTGTAGGCTATTTTTCAATTTTAGTTAAGGTGCTTTAGCGTCATTATTTCCAGCGAATAAAATGTTTATGAAAAACCGGAATATTAAAGAGATGGAATGAAATATTTAAGAAGAAACGAAATATTAATGAATAAATGAAATATCAACATTACATATTAAAGAAATTAATTAAATGTTATAGTAACGAAAAAACGGAATACTAAAAAACAAATAACAAAAATACACTAACAAGAAAACAGTATGAAATAAATGTAAAAACAATTGTTATTGTTATAATTCTGTTATCTAATATATTGAATACAATTTTTTTCGTATATTCGTTGACATTTTTCTATACTTCCATATTTTTCTATGCACCTCATGTTTATATTTGATATTACTTTGACCAGAAATACAACTATACGCAGAAAACGGAGAGAAATTTGAACAACCGAGGGTCCATAATTCGAGGGTAATCTGCAATTCCTCTCAATACATGCTGTTTTTTCGACCAACCTGCCACAAAAACAAAAAGGTAGATTTTCTCTTGAAAGGATTTCAACCCTGAAAGATTGGATCAAAAATACAATGTCCAACCCCCCATAAAGGCTCCGACATCCTGTTAAAATCCTCAAGGACATTCTCCGAAAGGGTCGTAGCGATGAGGTAGTTTCTTATTGAGCTCATTATTTCTGGTCATTTAAATAGAGAGGTAGAGAGGGAAAAGTAGAATTTAAATAGTACGACGACGTCGACGAATACGAGAATGAAGATGAGCCAGCATGCACTGGTGGAATAATATCACAGGGGAAAGCCACGACTCGTTGAAACCAGTCAACTTTGTTTCATGTAGATATACTCCCGAGAAATTTAATATCAAATTATTCAACGTATTCATTAAACTACCGCTTCCCCTCAGCGATGGTGCTCACTGAGATACTGCAACTGGACCCAGCGTGAAGGGAATAGAGCGTGAGCGAGGGCAAAAGGGGCTTGGAAAAAAAAATTGAGGAAACGAGAAAAGGAAAGGAGGCAAATGAAACAGGGAGAAAACAGGAAAGAGCTTATATATAAAACTCCAGGTGGGTCATTACCATCGTGGTAAGGTCCTACATTTGTTTAAGGTGGTTTTCATTTATACCAGATCTTACATTTATGCAAAGGCCTCGAAATTAGTGGACTCGTGTAAAAGGGTGAGCCACAACGAGGAACGTTTTTTTCCTAATGGATTTGTCACCGGGATTCGTAATCAGCTCCATCGCGATCGAATTAAGGGGGCATATCCAAATTGAATTTTGGATACAAGTTAGGCAAATAGTTACGCCAAAATGGGGCAATGATCAATTTCCAAGTCTAGATAATGTCGTACATGGTCAGGTTAATAAATAGCTAATTTAATAATAAATTCAATCTTAGAAATGTTAATTTTCCACGTTCGATGAAAATTGAAGTTGAATTTGAAGATATTGGGATGTGCTTGACTGAGGTTTTATCAATGACAGTACACTGATGATGAATTTTCTTTCGTCCGTTTGACAACCGTTCACGTCTGCAGACGCTGCTTTCCACTATGCAATCGTGTCGAATTCACATGTTTGTAATTACCCAATTATTTAGTAAGAACGTTTAAAATAATTATTGTATCAAAAATTCTATGAGGAATGACCAATCCTTAAACTATGAAGAATTTGAACGATTTTCAAATATTCTTCCAGTAATACCTTTAGAGCTAAAATATTAAGAATAATTTTAAGAAGAAATCTTGAAAATAAAATTTTAACAAAGAAAACCTGACCAAGTCTCTCCCTTCCATATAAATTTCAATCGGTAGACATTTTGCGTAAAACGAGACTTTTTAATCTTACGATGTGTGTGGCTTTAAACATCGGACTTGAAGAATTTTTTCGAAATTCTTTCGGATTAAACAACTACACGCAATGGGAATCCCAGTTCAAACGTGAGCCCGAGCTATCAGTAACAGCCTGATATTGGGATCCCCAGCTATAACTTCGAGAAAATACCTCCTCCAACGCCATCTATCGTCCGTTCTTCCAAACTTGCCACCGAAGACACGCTATCCATATCGAGCCTCGGAAAAGATGCTCGTGCCACAGATTCGCAGCTCGAGAAGGTCAAGTGAATGCGGCTTGCAACGAAAGCTCAACTCGAGTGTATTTACGTGGTTAATCTTAATCGACTCTGGGAAGAGAAAAAAAGTTTTGCTGGGCTACAACGTCACTCCGGGTCTTCATTGTACACATTGGATGAAGTGAGATCGAGAGAGCGGAGTACAAGAAAAAGAGATCAGGCCAGGAGGGAATAGAAAGAACGAGTGAAGAGTAGTATATAAGACGATGAACAAGAGAGGACGAAAAGCACTCGCGATGGTCTCGGCCACACCCTCTCACTCTTCAAGAACAGCCATCCACTTTTCCTTGGCTCTTTCTCTCACTTTTTTTTTATTCTCTCTCCCTCTCTCTCTTTCCCTCCTTCCACACAGAGCGTTGTACATCATGTCGATATTTTTTCTCGTTCCTCCTCTTCGTGACCGAGTGGTGTATTGCGAACTCCAGATACTACGAAAGCATCGACCATGAGCACTTCTTTGTCATCGCGGCCAGTACACAATTTTCTCTACTCGTCCAACGCCAAGCCCGATTTTTTCCCCTCAAAATATCGCACAAACTCAAGGCAATTCTTGACTTTTCTAACCTTTTTCTAACCGTTCGACCACACGATCAACAAATTCCTTTTTGTTTATTCCCATTTGTTTCGATCCGTTTATTTAGGTTTCGATTTGTTTATTCAGATTTGTATGGGTTTGGGTTTGTTTATTCTCGTTTTTGTAAGTTTGGGTTCACTTGTGTTTCTCGAGCCTCCAACTAAACTTTCGATAGGTTCGGTTTGCATTTCTTTATCCGCGTTTATACGAGTTTACACTTATTTGGGTTTTTTGATCTTTCGACGAAACAACCAACAAACTTCGAGTTCTGGTTCGTAAGAATTTGGTAGCCATTGGTGATGTAGATAAAGAGGGGATTTTCATCCCTCGATTTGGAGCACCCCTCTGGGAGGGACGTCCTCGGCGACTGGAATTATTTAGAAAGATGGAGACTCTGGAGAGAACCTACGAGAAAGTCGAGGTGAAAATAATGCCAACAGATGGCGACATACTTCTATGATGCATGCTGATAAATTGGAGGGAAAAAAACTCGGCTAATGTGTTCATATTGTTCGGGAAGTATGTTCGTCTTTTGCTCGGAATTCTGTGGGAATGACAGCTGTGACGTATAACCGTAACTGGAGTGTTCGACCTTGTGATAATTGACAGAAATTGGCACCGTACTTATTTTTCGTCCTACGCGAGGAAAAAGTTTCCTTGGATCAAATGGGATCGATAAACAATGTTTTTTTTCCGATGATAGCAAATATATTTTCATTCGGTTTACGAAGGATATATATTTATTTATATGAGTATTATATAATTCGCAATAAAATAAATTAAATAATTAGCCATTAGAAAAATTAACAATATCTTATCATGTACGGTATCCTCGAATCAACTTTTATAAAATTTTCGTTAATTGGAATAGAAAATTATCAGCTCAACGCATGTAGTGGATTGTAATAATTTTTTTATCACCATTATTCGTAGAATATTGCGGCAGATGTTTCAGCTGGTATAGATCGCGGAAAAGTTTCCCGCACATCTAAGGTTAATTAATTCACTCCGTACATTTTTTTCAACCCTCGTACAATATGAAACTATGCTTAGTTAAATATACGTTTTTCGGGCTAAAAAGTACTGAATTCCAAACTTCAAAAAGCATATTACATTTTTGTTCTTCCAAGCGCTAAAAAGTTTCCGAATTTAATAAATATATCATAAATAAACATTTCTCCAGCAAAATGGAAATTTAAGAAAAAAACGTTGATTTTCCAAAATTTGTATGCAAACAAAAAACATCGCAGGAATATCTCCAATTGTTTTCAACAAATCGTTTTCCTCAACAGACCCCTCGAGTTTTTCCAGTTCCCGTTCTGATTTAATTCGCCTTACGAAAAACAAAAAAAAAATATCTCTCTGTCTCGGACGTGCGAATAGTGGAGGTAACGGGTGAGCTTTTTGCGAGAAAAAGGTCTCTCGCCATAGGTCAAACTCTCGTCGCCTTTGCTCTGAGGCTGACGATCCGTTCGAACGTTTTCTACCGTCCTGTTATCATGCCTGGACGGATAAGAAAAATAGAACCCAGAGAAATAGACGGAGAAAGAAGCAAGAAGCTTTACTGTACCCAGTGGCGCAATCGCACCCGATTTCAACCCTCCCAATCCCCCCCCCTTCTTTTCTCTCGCTTCCCCCCCCTCCCTTCTCTCGCCTCGTTTTTCCTTCGCGCTTTTGCGGCGCTTCGCGAGAAAGCTGCATCGATAGTGAGAGCAACGATTTATACGAAAAATCGTGGGGTGCGCTCAGACTCACGCAGAGCTATTGGGGAAAGGAAAACTTATGTGTACGTATATATAAAAGGCATCGAGAAAGCGCCTCAAAGGAGCTATACACCCCCGTGTGGAACGGACAGCTATAAATATATCCCTTTTATGTACACGTCGTTATCGCACAGCCGAAACCCTCACCGCTTTCGAGTTCTTTCCCGATTCATCATTCACCCTTCCCGTATTACGAACAACTCATATACCTTAAAAAAAACATCAACGAAAATTCATACACATCGCGACTCGTGAGATCGCGGAAGAAATAAATTCACTACCCTAATATTTGGCTCCAGTGGCTGGGGAGTTGGAGTTACTGATTTTTCGGAGATGGGAAAACGATAGTCGGAGGGGTGACCGCTTTTTCAGAAGGCTGTTCAGTCACTGAAATATCTTTGTCGACTCCTTTCCCTGAATTGTTAAACAGTTTATAGAGTTCTGTACAATTTTTGCTTTATTTTTACAGAGGATTTTTGACAAAATTGAAACGACCATAAATCATGGGAATGGAACGAAAATTATTGTCGAAAAAAATTCTTTTTAAATAATTTTCTTTCATTATTAGCTGAAATCGTATGCGAAATTCACAAATCGATGAAACAAAATCGTAAAGAAGGCTCCGTTGTTTTCGGAATTGACATCAGTCAACGAAAATTGCTCAATGAAAAATCGTGAAAAGTCGAGCTCAGAAGTGATTTGATTAATTTTATCAATAACTTTCTTCTTCTTTGCGTTACATTTCCTTTTATATAGACTGTAAAAATTCCCCGAAACAATTTTTAAAATCCCTGAAAAATGTCATTCCAAAACTGGCCAACGAAAAGCGTTAAATATTGAAAAAACAAACAAAGCAAAATATGAAAATTTGTCCATACTGTTGCAAGCTCCACTACTACAAATAATGTAAAAATCAGCAGACGGAATAGAGCCTTTAATCCTTCGTACCTGAATTAAATAAAACAAATACCTCGATAAAAAAGAAAACTATTAATAATACGATTCTCCAAACTCGTAAATACGCAGTGCGATCCCGGGTACATGGATTACGCCTTTATTGTCCGCAATATAAGATAATTAAGCCCTCGAGCCCTCGAGTAATTACACGTAATCCCGGAGGGCCAAATTCTCAGAGCCTTTATACTTGACCGGAAAGTATCCGAGCTGACGCTCTTTTGAGCGTGGGTGAAACGTCACCTGCGAGTTAGTCCAGCCGTTTTTTTTTTTCGAACTTACTAGGGCCCATCACGAAACCCTTCAGGCGTAAAAAGGGTCGTGCTCTGCGTCGAGTGTACACGCAGCGACGTCTCTTTGAAGTGCTCCACGTATGTGTCGATTACATGTCTTCAAAAGGGCACGAAAAGAAATCTGCCCAATTTTAGCCTGTAGCAGCGTTAAATAATTTTAGCACGGTTTCCGGGACGTCCGAGCAAATTCAAAGCTTGACGGACGTCCGCCCAGCCGCGCACACATCCCCCTGCGAATCAGAAACGATACACACGCGAGCTAGTAACAACGAAAATTTAACGGTTACCCACAAACCGCAAACGGGCGTTTACCAGTGAGCATTTGCAATTATTTGCATCAAACACATTCTCAACGATTTTATCGCTGCTTCGGGGCACCCTCCCGCCCTCCCTCACCGAAAACAGTGCATACCCGCATTATTAGCTTGACAAATAATCCCGGCGGATTCCGCAGTGACAAATGAGCTGGTATACGTTAAATGGAGTTTATTCGAGTAGGCGTAACAACGCTCTGTGTCCTGAGTACGTACATATATGTGTCGTTATATAATGGACATATAGAAAATTCTATAGCGCTTTATACCCCCCAGCGTATACAGGGTGTGACGTTTCACTTTGCTCAACGATATCTCGAGGTGTGTCCCATTTGTAGGAAAATATTTCCAACGGAAGTTCGATAAGTCGTGAGAACGGAAATAAGGACGAAAGGCACTTTTTATTTGGTTTCAAACACAAAGGTTACTTCGAGATGGATTATGGTTTTTCAATGGGAACTGGAAACGATTTTTTACTTTGAACTTACTTTTCGCGTGATTAGATACGTACATTCTATCCGAAGCGTTTTTTTTTATTTCATGATATTTTTTGAATTGAATTTGAGCATTTTTGTTAGCATTTTTTTGATTGATTAATAGCTTGAATACTCGAAATATATTTGAAAATGGAAGTCAGAATGAAAAATGTTCCGAACAAAAGATATCTATTTTATTGCGAAGAAGATCCTACTGAAATAAAAAATATAGGTTCATATTTGAAAAAGTGGACCTCACCTTCAAATGACCTTGAGAATTAGTACTGAACACAAAATAGTTGTCGTCACGATTTTCGTTGCTTCGAACGATGTAACTTTTGTTTGAACTTTTTGTTCCTGAAGTGTATCCTTCGCGAGATATATCAATTTTTTGCAACGTGGACACCCTCTATATATGCAAAATTAGGTTGTCGCACTATCCGTAGCCCCATACAACGATTCCAGGCTACCTGTTATTTGCATACGCATTATCCTGTCGGTCTTTGGTTTCAACAATCGTCGCTCTCTTTCCCCGGACTTCCCTTTATACCTTTCCTCCCTTCATCCCCCTTTTTCGCTCCCTTCGGTACAAAAGCTCATTGAGCTATATCCGGACATTGATAACACGACGTCTATTTTTGCCTCCGTATCGTCAAGTTCGTTTTTCCGATAAAAAAAAAAAAAGAAAACGCGACGAAGCTTTGTGCAAGTGTCAGCTCCGAACGCGTCGTTTGCTATTATTTGCCACCTTTCTTTGGAAAATTTGGAACGTTTGTCAAAACGAGGTCTAATTGACAGAATCCCGGAGGGTTTCATACCTCGTTCGGTATTGTTCGTCAGGAAAAAGGGCTTGGACAATTGAGCCAGGAATTCGTGATACGAGACTGAAAAGAAATAGTGAGATATGACGTTCGATATGTTTGTCTCGATGAAGCAAGAAAATTCTTAATGTTCGTATTACTTGGATTTGTAGGATTACTGTAGGATTTGTAACTGCAATTCCGTAGCAAGCTCTGCCGAGTGTACCGTGGCCTTTATTCGTTTATTGCTACCTCGACGCTAATTAATGATCAGTTTTGTCACTGTGAAAAGAAAAAAGAATGCCGAGACGTCATTTTCTTTCGTGCAGCTTTTTTTTGTCTCGAGCTCGTTAATTGGGATCCGAGCTTGCACCGTTATGACCAGCATTTTTGCACAGTCCCGAGGATTCTCTTTTTCGTATAATAAATATAACCTATAATATAACCGCTGAAGCTTAGAATTGTTGACCGATAGGAGTGTTGACACTTTACAAATCATTGGTATACAACCTTGAGAAGCTTTCGTTTTTTTACTGATGGAAAATATCGATAAACAATGACGTTGTAATTGTTTAAATACAGTTTTGCAATAACTGTTAGGCACATCTGGAATGTAAACTAAACAAATATTCTGTTACGGGAAAAATGAGAAATTAATGACATCGGAAAGTTTTTGACAATTCTGAAAATCGTATTTTTCAATTGAAGACTTTCGCAAACGGTTCAAATTGGATTGCAAAGAAAAATGACTAATGGACATGAGCTCAGATAAAATATTTTCAGTACGAAAAGTATATCTGCAATAAAAGATGTCAGAGAGTTTCCTGATTTCTGGGAGTCTGCAACGGATCTTATTACAGCAGGATGACCGTCAGAGCTTTTCGATCCTCCTTCCCATTCAGCCGCAACTCCGCTTTGCCGATGTTGATGGGTCCCATAAGTGTATACGGACCAAGGATGGACCGGAAACTAAGATGGAGAACGAAAAGATTGGGAACGAGAAGGAAGGGAAAGCAGATAAAATGAAAAAGAAATAACGAGACGAAACAGAGAAAAGAAAGGGTGAGAGAGAGAGAGAGAGAGACGGAGAGCTTAAAAGAGAGAATGCGAGAGGTTTTGTCTTAAGACTTCTACTCTCTGGTTCCCGTCGTAACGCCACTCTTTCCCCGTTTTCTTTTCTTTAATTAATGTAACGAGCCCCATTTCCCACAAGACCATGAAATTCTCCATCCTCATCTCTTCCTCCCTCTCCCTCTTTCTCTTCCTCTCTCTTTAGTGGACCCTTTCGCTGGGTTGACTTCCACTCCATTTCCGTGCGATATTGCCCCTAGTCATTTCGAATATTATGGTTCTTCTCTGGTCACCTTCATCGTTCTGACTTTTTTCACTATTAGTGCCGAGACGATGTCGGATCTGTGCTCCTGCTGTGATACGAATTGGTTACATTAAATCGTCAACGTAATAGTGATGGCCGAGAACAAAATTGTGGAAATCGCTAAATGCGAGACTGCCGAGAATCTATTTAGATGAAAACGTAATTCTCCAGTCATTTGATTCTTCCGGAAGGTTTGTTATAAAGAATACGATTATGGTTACCTTCCGAAAGGTATGCTTTATTGCCGACACCATCATTTACAGATTTGTTCAATTTCTCGATTTGTCTATAAATTTGTAGATTACTGTAAACATCTGAGTTTTTTCCAAATCGAAAGATTTAAAAAGATCTTTCGATCGAACATCAGAAAATTCCGTGAGTTATCGGGAAGATTCTGGAAACTCCTCGAAAGAATGCTATCTAAACGAGAATATTTTGGAAAGATCACCTGGCCTAGGAAGTTCCGGAAATAACATAATCTGACCTGGAAATATTCCAGAATAAAGTCACGTGAAATGCCATCTGGATATGAAAGTTCTGGCCACAATGAAATGTGAACAGAAAAATACTAAAAGCTATGAAGTCTCAACAAAAAAGTTCAAAAAGACTGTTGAGGTTCTAGAAAGAATGAGATTTCAAGGCAAACATTTTAAAAGGGCTTTTAAAGATCTGGAAAGAATTGGATCTGAAAGGAAACGCTTTAAAAGAGAGTTATGAGTTGTAGAAAAAAATTGATCCGAACAGAAATGTTATAAAAAGAATATTAAAGATCTACGAAAAACATCATCTGCACAGACAAATAAATATTTCCCACTATTTCGAGATAGAGAGAGAGCGAGAGAGAAGAACAAGGAGCGTGTAAGGTCACGACTGCATGTCAAATTTTGTACTGGGATCAAATACTACGCCATTGCTGGTTCATTAATTCGTGTGCTTTCGACCTCTTCAAATATGCCACGCGAGTAAGCATTCCCGAATAGCACAAAAGAAACGTACCCAATGGGGCTATATTCGAAAGCATGGAAAAATAATATATTAACTAGGCTTGTAAACATTTCACCTACGAATAATACGACGAACGACGAAGGACACGTACGTCAACCACGCAAACAATGACGGCACGAATATTTACCATGCAAGTATTTATTCGAGTTGCGATAATGAGGGGGTGCACGAAACACCATAGAGTTACCTACAATTGTGCTAAATTATTAAACTCAAGAAAACCATAATTGTTTCTACATCAGTTAGGTTTGTCATAAAACGTAATCGTCGCATAATTGGTAATCGTTAAAGTATTTTAAAATATCTCACTTTTGACAATGATTAACAAAGTCGATGAAATGATTTTTTTATATTTTTAGAAGCTAGATCGAATTTTTAACTTCTCATATATTTTTCTATCCATACAAACTCTTGCTAATGGAGTTGCAATACTTCTCCGGGCATTTCAGTAACTTCGATGACTTAGCCTATAATTTTACATCAGAGAAATATTTTATGACCATTTTTTTTTCTCAAATACATTTCCCTACATATGCAAACCATAGCCTAAAAAACTTCACAACCAGATAACAGGTTTTAATCTCAGAGGAATATTTTATTTATTTTTCAAGATCAAACCAAAACTTTTTTCTCCAGCATTTTTCTTTGTATTATAACAAATGCAATTCTCTTAAATGTTGAAAGTGACAAAGTCTTAAATGTTGATCCTTTCAGGATTGAATGTCTTTCAACAAGGATAGGAAAAAAATCGTCGAAAAAATAATCCGCTGATTGTTTTATAGAGATTCAAATCGTTCATATGGAAAGTGATCGCACGCTGATTTTTTTTCTTGTAACGAATTCTCGAATTCCCCCACCTCTTTCGCAACCTTTTCAATCCCGCCAATTCATTGTTTCATTGAAACAAGGGGTCTCGGCTTTGCAATTTATTATCCAACGACGTAACTATTTTTGTTCAGGAATATTTGAAAATCCTGGATAATGTAATTATTTAATAATCTGATACCAATGCGGAGGGCTTTGTCGGACGTAATTTCTCGCGTACATATTTCCATCCGGCACGTCTCTCATTTGAAGCTCAGTTTTCATTGAGTAATACATCCATTGCGGGGGCAGCTCAGCGTACGTGCATGTGTTGATGTTACTGTCGTCTTTCCGGTCATATTAATATCAAGCTGTGTCGTATACGGAATTTTAATTTCTTCGCAGCAGCTTTTTGCCCGGTATATTTGACTCCTGGTGATGTACAGAGCTATGATATGTCCGCATATACCGGGTGTATCGATCGAGACAGTAGAATAAAATATCTCGAAGCAAATACTTTTTAGATCAAAATATCGAACAAACGTGGCTCTGTTACGTCGAACGAATCTTGTGGTGCTCGTGACTTTTCAATGGGTGTACATCTTCAAGGTTATTTCATGGCGAACATAAGTTCTCAGATAGGAAACGACATATTCAAATTCAGATTCATTCTTTTCGTAAGAAAATAGGTGACTTTTGTCTGAAGCGTTTTTTTGTTTGACTTTATTCTTTTAAATCTGTATATTCCGATAAAACAACAAAATATATTTTGTAGAATATTTCAAATATCTTCAAAAATGTAAGTCAGGTGTTAAAAGTGCAAAATTTGGGTTATTCATTACGAAAAAAAAAATTCTCAAAATATTCGTTCTCGTTAAAAAGAACTGACATTGAAAATACAAAAGATGTTTTATTTTGTACCACGAAACTGCGAAACATGTTCAAAAGTAGCTTTTTTCCTAAAAATAATTCTGCTGACGAGATTTGCTGTCCAAACTTCAAAGCTGCATAGATAAATCAAATATCTCATTGAATATTTTCAATATCTTTGAAAACTAAACTCAAATAGCAAAAAATATAAAACGTAAGTTACAAATATTGTTAGGCTAAAATTATTCTGGAAAAAAAATATTGACAATTGCCATAAAATTGGAAATACTCAATGTGGTGTTTTTTGTTGTTTGAAGCTTTGAAACTTTTGTTGAAAACATTTTTGTCTAGAATGAAACCTAGTGATATTTCGTTGTGCAAACTTCGAGGGTACACCCTGTATATATTGGTGTACACGTAGGCATCCGGGATACGTGAACCGTATCCTGAATGTCGCTTTCGGGCCGCAAGCTTGTACGCAAAATTTCCTTTCGCTTCCGCTATACGAAACTGTATACAAATACGCACGAGCATTGTAGAGGGTCGAGGGAAAACTACCCTCTCACCTTTCCAAAGGATCTACCGCCTTTTCGCGAGGTTCCCTCGACGGCTGTTTCAAGGAACACGTGTAAGTTATCTATCTTTGTGTGCATGCAATACAGTGTGTCAATCGCTGTATACCAAGCATGCAATTTATATTGAGAAGTCGAACTAGCATGAACAAAAAACCAAGAACAAATAGCTTCGAAACACGGGATGAATTTTTTATTTGAGACCAGTCTACCTACTTTAGAAAAGGCGGCACAGCACTTTAAACATTTCTTTTAATTTAACAACAGTTTAAGGATTTTATCAAACTCTGCCAACGCGAAGTAGAAATTTAAGTTGAAAATTGACAGCTTGTAGTTTTTTTCTGATTTTACAGAATTTTCAAATTGCTGGTTGCAGATATTTCAGATCTGTGGATTTCTGTAAATTGTGAGATTACAAGATTTTTTATACTTCTCGATTTACGTAATTTTCTAGAGTGCAAGATTTTCAAGACATTTGGACTTTTGCAATTTCGGAGGGTTCTAATTTTCTTTCAATTTTTATATATGCACATTTTTTCTTTTTTCAAAATTGTAATTTCTAGTTTTTTTAGACTGCTGGATTCTTGTAAATGTTTTATTTGCCACGTTTTCGGATTTAAGAATTGTTATTCGGAATTCTTTTGCTCGTGACATCCTCTTAATAAAAAAATAGTACATCTTGAAATGAAGTAGCGGATGCCCACCAGTCGGAAACGAATGATTTCTCGCCCTTTGAATTCTCTCCTCGTATATCAACGATTGTTTTCATCTTTGAGATATGTCGATTTCACGATAAAAAATAGTACACCCTGTATGTTGATAGCTGCGTGTGTCTAAAATCTATACTATACCTTTATACGTATGTTTATGGGTTACATATGAGTTTTGTTGAAGTTTCATATTAAATTTACGATGCTACTACTACCACACGATATCACTTCTGCCTCTATCCCCTCCCAGCCTCCCTCGCATACTTTCTCGTTGCGCCCTCTCTATATATCATTCGCTTCGGCCGTTTTCGCCCTGGTGCTTCCTCTCTCCGTTCATCCGATCGAGCTACCATGTCAGTAGGAATGGAGAGTGAGAGAGAAAATATTTTATGATTTCGAGGCTGTAAACGCCGAGAGGGATGCTCGCGTCTCCTACCCTTCGGTAGATTTATGCCTAGAATTGGAATTAAAATCGTTGCCGCATTTGTCCAACCTCCCATCGACGTATATCGCGCCGAAAGTCTTTTTCTCGCGTTTGGTCTTAGTCCCTTTTCCTCCTGGTATCAGAGAGAATATGTCCTCAGTTATTTCTATGTTATCAGATAGAAGAATATGCTCCAACGGTTACGAAAACGCAAGAAAAGTTACGACCTTCCCAGCTCAACTTGAAGGTTAGTAGTGCCGAAAATTAGAGGTTAGATTTAGCGAATTTTAGGATGTTTCTAGATTTTTCGAAATTCCTCAATTTTTCGGTTGCAGATTTTTTTTTGTTTTGCGTATGGTCTAAATTTTTGCTTTATTCTAAGTTTATGATTTATTCGTTTGTTCAACTTGGAGGTTAGTAGTGTCGAAAATTAAAGTTTCGATTTATCGAATTTTAGGATGTTTCTAGATATTTCGAAATTTCTCAATTTTTCGTTTGTACATTTTTTAAATTTTGAGCATGTTCTACATTTTTAGGGTATTCAAAGTTTCTGAATTTGTATAAATTTAACTCGACTTAATATTTCGATTATTAGCTAATACGACAATGATGAATATCCGTCGTAACTATCAATACCTACCAATGATACCACGACATCTATTATTAATACAATAACATAATTGAGAACCGTTATCAACTTTCAATAATTATAGCTCGTCAAAAAACCAAATACAAAATATTTTTATACACGTAATCGGTAAAAAATCAAAAAAGACTTATTTTCAGCTAAACCGGATGGAGGTAGAACTCGGGAGTTGTGAGCCCGGGAATTACGACTGTACGTTGTACATACGGGTAGCGTACATGCGGAAGAGTAAAGCCCGAAAGCCACGCGAGGATCCTATAACTGTATAGCACGATGATTAAGCTTCGTCTCTACGAGGATCGCAGTTATAGAGCAAAAATGTTCGTCCAAACCCATAAATGATGCTGACGAGCTTCAAAATACTCCAATTATCGTTCACACTATGCACCCACTTCCGTGTAACACGCGTCGGGTACGTAAAGCCGTCGGTAAATCTCGCGCAGGGGCGATTGCACGAACACACACGAAGAATGTGTAGGTACGTGGCTGAGGGAGAATCGGGTGAAAGAGCACGATTGTCGGTCCGAGCTGTTCTCTGCCTTTCGCTCGGTCTGCTTTCCCGCTTCGCTTCGTCCATTATTCCATATACATGCATTCAGCAATTTCGGCTCATCTCGAGTAGACCTTGCCGAAAACACGAGGGGACGCGATTGGGATGTGAATGCTGAAAAGAAATAAAGAAAAAAACTCGCGAAATATACGAACGTCCGCGCAGCGGTGAACACTGCTGGTGCATCGAGTGGGCTGAATTAGGAGGAAACTAAACGAAGAAGTAGGGTAGGGCGGGGGAATGGCGTTCACTTAAGGAAAATATGGTGTATTTTTTCAATTATTTATTATAAATCAAAATTAAGAAAAGTAATAAAGTCTTAAATTATCGATTAATCAACAATTTAACAACAAAAGCATAAATCTTTTACCTACTA